>RPOG01001248.1:0-167198 GCA_008086565.1 Thalassoma bifasciatum
ACGAATAAAATCACCAAAACTTTCATAGAACATGATCTTGTGGCCTTATATGTTATTAAGTTAATGTTCATGATTAGAAAATGTGAAAGTTAGCCAATGCTTCAAGCACCCAAATTTACAAAAAAATGAAATTTTCTGACCATTTCATCACAGAGATTCTACATTAAAGCTCATTCAGCTCAGATCTAGGTTTTCAAACACAGCTGACCAAGCTTTTCCACTATTATTCCTACTGTATGACATCTCACAATCAATTTCCCAGCTGCATTTGTTGTTATAAATAAGAAACCGTTTCTGGTCACTAGTGTTAGATATGTTCAAGGTGACTGCGAAGGTTTTGCTGATCAGCACAGTACAGTGAAATATAATTCCAGAGAAGCAGTCGAAGCGTTTTAACGGTCTGTCTGAGTGAAACCTGTGAGTTTATGCTGGTGTGTTTCTGACAGATGGAGTTTACATGGCAGACATCTTGCTGGCCTCTCTGACCCCACTCAGGTAGGCTCCTGTCACAGTCTGAGGGAAATGTCTGTTGGTGGCCTTGTGGGAAAAAAACAAAGATAATGTTTAATGAGTCTGTCTCATGAAGAGGAGCAGCTCATTTTGAACAGCAGGAAGCCAACGTTTTTGATATAAAGTTGTGCCCATAAGTTTACATACAATAAAACAAAAACTTTTCTTTCACCCATGGTTAGTGGCTGGATGATGCAACTTATCAATAAACGATTGTGTTTACATACCCTGGTGGTTTTGGCCTGATAACATGCACACAAGTTGACACAAATTGGTTTGAATGGTTACTTAAGGTAACCATCCTCACCTTTGATCTGACAATGATCCAAAACACAAGGTCAAGTCAACCTGCCATTGGCTACAGCAGAATAAAGTGAAGGTTCTGGAGTGGCCATCTCAGTCTCCCTGAACCTGCAGTTCATGCAAGGCAGCCCAAGAATTTACAGGAGCTGGATGCTGTTTGCCGAAAAGGATGGGTAGTTTTACTATCTGAGAAAATAAAGACCCTCAACCACAACGACCACAAAATATTTCAAGCTGTCGTTGATGTTTAAGGGGGAAATACAAGGTATTAAAAACTGGGGTGTGTACACTTTTGATCAGGAAGTTTCTGTTGTTATTATGATTTAAAAAGAGTAAACAGTGATTTGTAAATAAATGGCTTCACCCAATATTCTCTGATAAAGGCCAAGAAATCATGCATTCTGTCAGGGTACATAAACTTATGAGCACTACTGTATCCAAAAAGTCAAAAAGCGCCAAAAGATTGCACCTTTCTTTGATATTGATTTAACTGAAAGTTCTTACCTCTCCAGCAAAGAAGACTTTCCCCTGCACGTCTTCAGCGAGGATGTCATAAGCTTCTCCACTTCCTCCCGTCTTCACAAAGCTGTAGGACATCTGGGACCACATATCTTTACTCCAATGTGTGACAAAGAAGTTCAGTGGCTCAGGAACCTCCTGTCAGGGGTGTGATGATATAATAATGAACAACAGAAAAGAGGAACACACAAAACAAGAAGTATTAAAAAGCACTGTTAGCCAAGGCAGTGAATTTACACAAGAATTTTTCTAGAAACTTCATCTGAGAGTACTTATGTACTTCTTTTAGGTCTTTCAAAATTGCATTAACTAATATAACTTCTGCTTTTTACAAATTCTGGTTACTCTTCATTAAACCGTCCAAGGAAATTTTGTTGTGAAACCAACATTGTGATGAAGCTGCAGCCAATTCTGTTACCTGTTCTTTGTAAAGTTCCCGCAGGACCTTGACGCACTCGTCCGCTACTTCCTTGTCCTCCATGTCTCTTACAGCAGCAACAGCATCACCAGTGATCACAGACATGAGGACAGCCTGCTTACCCTTCACACAGATTGACACAGGCAGCACAAAGTTGGTCAAACCCAAGAACAGGCATCTCAAGTGTGAACATTAACAGAAGAGATAGTGCTTTAAGATGTGTGTCGAAATCATAAACTGTGGATTGAGTGCATACAAACAAACCTGTGGATCCATGTCATAGAAGACACTGAACATGCCTCTTTTTTCCGGACCTGGTGGTATGTGACCAAAGTAGTCTGCTCCCTGGATTTTGTTGTCCCAGAATCTGTACGGGAACTGGAGTGCGATCTGAAAAGTTAGGAATAATATTTCAGCATCTATAAGAACAAAAATTTCTTCCACAGAGTCTGTACATATTAACAACCACAAATAAAAGATTCACATCGATCTATTTCAACCTTCTCTATGATGCCAGCCCCCAAACTGTGGATCGCTTTTAGTTTTCTTTCAGGAAGAGGAGGGTTGAACTGGATCACGTTTTTTTGTAGTAAGGTCAACGGCACTGTAACAAGAACCTGAAACAGAACAATAATGGACCAACATTCAATGATTATCAGTATCAGAGGATAGGTCATGCTGCTGTGATAAACAAAAGAAAGGATGTGAATTGTATACAATATTTCTTGGCATGTTCGTACCTTATGTGCCGTCCACTGAGACCCGTTAGAGGAGGTAACTTTGACAACATCACCTGAGTAATCAATGGTCTGAACCTGGGGGAAAAAAAACAATTCTTCACAGTGTGTCTTATCTATATGTGTGCAGAGAACACCACGGTGAAACAAAGAAAAGAGCAACACCTGGGACTAAGAGACTGAATTACAAACCGGGCATTTTGTGCGAATGTTGAGGCCCTCGCCCAGTTTTTGCAGTAACACAGAGTAGCCCTTTGTGAGTAAGGTGTGGTCTCCTGAGAACTGGGCAAAAAACTCGTTGTGGTCCCAGGATCTTGCCGATACCTAATAAAAAAAACCCACAAACAAACAAGAACTTACACCTTCAAAAGTTCAGTTTATATTCATTCAGACACAGAATTCTCTCAGACTCCAATATCTGGCCTCTAAACTAAAGGTGAAGTTTGGATTTTATTATAGAAACAAATCCTGCTTTTCTTGTTTCATGTACTTAATGGTGATTTACTGTTTATGAGTGCCTCAGCCATTGGACACTGTGTACCATCGTGCATTAAGGTTTGTAACTGGGTGCAAATTTCAGTTGGTTGTGACCTGTTCACAATCTCAAATTTGGCCATCTCTGAGGGTGCACAAGTGTATCCACTGGTTGAGGCTTATTTATACAGCTTTTCTCAAATTGGTGCTTTCTTATCTATGTAGGTATCTACAAAGAATCAAAAGCCACTTTGCCTTGCGTTCCTGTGGGGTCTTAAAATTCCTTGTGTCTACACTGAGCTCCGGGAAAGAGCTTTTGATTGACTGCTCCCCACCACACACAACTTTAAAGTGGTGGATCATATTTCGCTCAATCATAAGAGATAAAAAATGCCACTCAATTGCACAGTGCCTGTGTTTCTGAATTGTTATCTGTAAGCAAGATCCTGCCCTTTATCAATTTGCATATTGTAAACTGTTGTTTTCTATTAACTTAGTGTTGTAAACTGTCTCGTTATCATGTATGGCTTTTTATGAGGTGTGCTGTCGTTCTCTTAGTCAGGTCACTCATGCTTCTAATCCTGATCTCAATTGGTTATTTACCTGGCTTCAAACTAATAAAACATTTCCAAACCACAGTGAAAAATCCAACTGTGCCATTTTACAAACCTGGTCCAACGTGCTCCCACAGGCATACTCCAGATTACTAAGATGAAACTGAAGCACTTTTTCCTCCAACTCACTGAACTGGATACCAGACTCTTGAAGAAAGTTCTTCTTCACCTCCTGGACTTTTTCTGTTAAAATAAATAACATAAAACAGAACATAAAAAAATCATCTGTCCAAAAAAATTATTTGTACTTAGAATCAGTGTTGATTAGCCGTACGTTATCTTTTCTCAGAATCACTGCAGTTTTATTTCTATGAGCTCACGCAGTAAATTTTTTCATTGAGGACTACAATTAGAATAAATGCAATAATTGTAGCCTATCAGTTGTCAGGGTCATAATCGAAAAAGTTTTTAAAGAAGTTCAATTGTTTTCACATATCTTATTGTTTCTCATCTAATTCAGTTGTTAACCTCCAGTGTTGTGTCTAAAGAACCATGTTTTGTTTCGGTACCTTTCAGGGGTGTGTCCTGATGCTGCGACTTGTCCTTCCTCCACTCCGACACTACGTCCAGGATGGCGTTGAAGTGGAAGTCCATGCGCTTGTCGATGGCTGGATCAGTAACCTGCCCCCCTTCCTGAAAGAGGTCACATCTCTCCCCCAGCTTGTGCATCTTGATGCCCATCTGCAGAGAGCGAAAGCACAGACTAAGATAAGGTTTAACAAACTGAAGACTTCCTGAAAAGTTTTAAGCTCTTATCAATCCCACCTGTTCACACATAAGTGCGATGGGGTTGTTCACGCAGCCGTTGACGATCTGAGCTCCTCTGCCAACATTGACGCCCAGAGAGGCATCATCCCACACGCGACCTCCGATTCTCTCCCTTGCTTCCAGCACCATCACCTGTAAACCGATGAAAACCACAGAGTATAAGAGGAGAGCAGGGTAAAGGTTAGAGGATGGTGACAGGAAATATCTTGATACCTGAGTGCCAAAGTTTTGTAGCTGTCGTGCTGCAGCCAAACCTGAAGCTCCAGCACCAATGATGATAACATTTCTCTGCAGAAAAACCACAAGAAGGATATTACTCTCGGTAAAATAATGTTAACATGTCTGTGTGATGTGTTTTTGTGTCACGATGACGCGATGCTCACAGAACAGTATCTCTCAGGTAGCAGAGGCCGTTTCACCGCCAGCACTCCAGTGTTAATGAGGCCTTTCCTCGTCATGAAGTGGAGCACACGGTCCATCTCCTGCACGCAGCGCACACGCACCAACCCTCGCACGATGATGTTTTCAGCACATTTTTGGGATGTGAGCACCTCCTTAAGGAAAAACAGCAAAATGTTTTTTCTTTAGTGTCTCAGTTATTCCATCACAATTTTCAACTGAACCCCTCATGGAAGATTTCTGCGGTGTACCTTGCAGTTCTTGTGCCACGAAGCCAGTATGAGGTTACGCAAAGCCAAATACATAGTGGGATCTCTGGAAAATTCTGGAAACTCATACAGCTCATCCAGCTCCATCATATCTGGGCGCACACACAAAGCTTTGCCGCACTCATTAGGCTGATAGAAGGGCTGGAAATATGGACACAGGCCTGGAACTGAGGGAGATGATACTGATTAATGTATTTAGTCAGGAGCAATGGCAAAACAGGATACAGACAAAACATCTTCTCGGTGTATTTGTTCCAGTTCACCCTGACTTACTCTGAGGCTGGACGGCTCTGCAGTGATCAGCCCTCAGCTCAGACAGAGAAACGGAGCCAGAGGATCCTGACGGACTCATTCCAACACAGTCAGGGTAGTACGCAGCCAGGAAAGGGCTGGCGGGGCTGTCTTTGAACAGTGGTGGCAAAATCAGCATTGAGTGCCACCAACTGTCTGTCACCTCAGCCACTCTCTGAGACAATAAAAACAGGGTTTGATCACATCCAATAACTACTTGGATCTGTTAAGAGATTGTATATCTCCTCCCAAAATCACAAACTTACCAAGTCCTCTGGCTGGGAGCACTGGTCAGGTCCCTCTGTCTGCAAGCAAAGACATTAACTTATTATGAAAAATGAATTTTGAATGTAACTCATGAACATGTGGTTTTCTGTTTACCTTTATATTGTTGAATTTCATACCACAGCGATATGTTGCAGCTAAAGAAGCAGTGAGCTGGATCTCTTTTGTCAGCTGACGCCATTTCCTACAGTCTGGTTTAGTACATTGAACCTGAAAGGAGCAGATCCCGAAGATTATTTATATTAAAGTGACAATACTTAACTGTTGAAGAGAAGCTAGAAAAGCTGCCTCATTTACCCAGAATGGTAGCTGCTGATCTGCCATGAAAGCTTTGAGACTGGGTTCACTTTTCCCGTTACTCGTCCACACTTTCTTCCACGCAGCAAAAGTCTCATAACCATCTTTGTGACTGCAAACAGAAAAATGTGGCTTAATAGCCTTGATCCAAAACCATTTTGCTTATCCTGTTTTATAAAAAGCACAAAAGATGTCTTTATATCAATCAAAATTTGAAAAGTTGTTTACCTCCTGTAGTAGTGATCAAAACATTCGTTGCAAAAGTGCTCACCACATGACAGATGATACCAGCGAGACGTGTATCCATTTTTAGCACATCTGAAAGGACACACATGACCTGAAGTCAATCAAAATCAAATACGACACATGTTTTCATAATAAAATAGAAGCACAGTACCTGTCTGATGCACTGGCAAAACAAACTGGGTATGTGGCAGAGCATCCAGCCTTCTCACACTTTCTGTATTTCTTCTCAGACTGATCGTCTTCTTCTTCTGTGTCTGTGGCTTTTCTTTTGCTCTGAAATAGAGTGAGGTGAGGTTGTCAACAGCTTAATGAGGTTCTCAACGGCTTAACTGAAAAATTTGTATAATGGCAACATAAGTAATTTAATGAAGCCAATTTCTGCCAATTTAAAAATATCAAAATGAAAAACTGGCTTTGATGAGATTTCTCTTTTTTTCCACGTGAAGTAAAAAAAATTGAGACAAAAAGGCAAATTTCAACTTTTGTCCCATAATTTCGACTTCTTATCTCAAAATTTTGACATTTACACTCAAACTTTGATTTTTTTTTAGCTCAAATTTTTAACTTATTTCTCATAAATTTGACTTATCTCACAAACGATCAGTGAATTTCTACCATCTTCAACTCAGCCTCACAACTCTTTTAGGCCTTCGTGGTTCTTCCATTTCTTGACGGATGGTTCATTATTTTTCGCTCCATGGAAATGTGTTACTCAAATCTCTCTGTCTCTTAACACAGCTGTGTTCAAGTGAAAACTTGCTGTGAGATGGGAAGTGGTAATGTCACATCATCTCATTCACTGCAGTTGGTAATTCGTAAATATGTCCGATGAGGTTTAAGTTTTCTCTGAATTAAATCTTTATAACAAGGGTGGCAAGTATTCCTGTACACTAACTCCAAAACAAAAGAAAGTTTATAATTTATGCAATCTGGTGTGTGGAAAAAATATCAGTATCAGTATTGGTTATCTGCAAAATTAGTCGTAAAATATCGGCATCAGGGTACCTGCAGGTTTCAGCAAGTCAAATTTAAGACTTTTTAAGACCTTTTTAATGCCACAACGCCAAATCAAAGCATGTGTGTCACTTAAAGAGACTCATCCAAGTTTACTTTTTGTCTATTTATTAACATAAAGTGGTTCTCGTTGATTACTGGTTGTATGTAAAAGTATAAACCGTGACCCAGGATCCATCCATCCATTTTCTATACCGTCTATCCTGCTAATCAGGGTCGTGGGTGGCTGGAGCCTATCCCAGCTGTCATTGGGCGAGAGGCGGGGTACACCCTGGATTGGTCGCCAGTCAATCGCAGGGCTGACATATAGACAAAGAACCATTCACGCACACACTCACACCTACGGTCAATTTAGAGTGATCAATTGACCTAACGTGGGCATGTTTTTGGACTGTGGGAGGAAGCCAGAGTACCCGGAGAGAACCCACGCATGCACGGGGAGAACATGCAAACTCCGCACAGAAAGGCCAACCATGCCCAAACAGGGATTCAAACCGGCGACGTGACCCAGGATGCAGATACAAATTTATATCAACAGCTTTTAAGACAGTATCCACTCTATGTCTCCTTCTTGAAAAGTCCCGCAAAAATAACAACAACAAAAAAGCATTAACATATACTGCCCTGACAAATTTAAGACCTTTGGGTAATTTATTTAAGAGCAGATATCACATTTCAATGAATTTAAGACTTTTAAGGATGTGTAGGAACCCTGGGTATATCAGCTATTGGCCATAAATCCAATATTGTGCATCCCTAGTGGCAAGGCTTTATTTTAGGGGGGCAGCTGCCACCCTCTGCCACCCCGGTAGATCCGCCCCTGCCATCTTGTCATCAAAATAAGCAATTTAGTGTAGGCAGGCATTTTGAGGCTCAGGTGCTAAAGGGTAAATGAATGCTTGAGGTTACCTGTCCAGGTGGGGGGTTGTTGGTGCGCTTGACCCGGACATTGGTTTGCCTTCCAGAGGAGCGCAGGGTCTGTCCGTCCCCCGGTGACTCCCCAGAGCTTCTCTTCTTGGCTCTGCGGGCTCCAGAGGCGTTCCCAGAATAATCTACACAAATAGTGAACAGAACAGATCAGTTCACTTTAAATGGGGCCTTTGTTTTTACTGACACTGCTCTATAATACAAGTAACACGTTGTTTGAACGTAGCGTATCACAAACTGACGAAAGCTAGTAAAATATGACGGCTGTTAAAACGAAAGCAGCAAAAATAGTGACATTTGTAAGCAAGAGGAAGGTCTTTAAAGCACCAAAACATGAACTGCCTGTCACATTTAGCATGTAGCACAGAATAGCAGCGTGTTATAAACACTGACCTGCGTCCGACAACATGACTGTGAGCAGAGTCTGTCCTCAAACCCGGGTGAATTCAGCTTTATGTTGGTTTCTTTGGCGATTTGTGATTTTTTTATTTCCGTCTCCCTCTTATTGTTGTGGGGGAAATCAATGCGTGGTGTTACGAGAATACCACGTCCGGTTTAGTGGAGAAATGGGCGCTTCGTTTACAGCTTAACTTTGAACCCTGCTGCTCGCCGTACTACTCCGTAACCATAGCAACAGCGGTACGCCGTCAAACTCAGGCAGCATAAAACGGAGCGGAGCGAAGAGTTTGACGTTATTTTCCGGTGATGTGACTAGAAATTTACAGATGTTACCCCTTTTACTGTCTGTTATGGTTCTTTTATTCTTGTTAGCAGCCAAATATCACCATAAGAGAAGAATAGCGAACTTATTCATCATGTTTGAAACTGAAAAATATCCCAAACTGACTTTTCCGTAACGTGACTCGACGTTAAATCAACATCTTTGTTTTAACCGCTAAAGTCAGAAGTTGAAGTCGGAAGTTTCTCAAAAACTGGAGATGGATTCAGGCAAAGTGTTGCACAGAAGAAAAGCAGACATAACTGGTGTCAGATCGAGAGCATCAGAAGAAACCCAGCACATTCAGGAGGTAAATAGTCACTTTATTTCTCGAAAATACAACTACTATAACATTCATATACACTTAAATTATACTTTTAGGATTCTGCGTAGACAAGAAATTCACAAAATATTATAGCCATCAAATTTTGATATTGATTTGTAAACCTCTTGGAAGAGAAGCTACAACTTTAAAACATCTATATCATCTAAAAACGTACAAAAAAGGTTTAATCTATCTCATCTTTTCCTTTCTCTATTCTGTAGTGGTTTTAAGACCTTTTAGATATTATTGCACTTTCTTCCACTCCTCCTCACATTTCTCTTTGATTTCCCTTTTACTTTTCTTTTATTTCTTTTTTTTATTTCTAATTTTTATTCATCGGCTCATCACTCTGTAAAGTTGCTTTGAAAAGTGTTATATGAATTGAGCAATTATTATTATTATCATCATTATTGTTGTTTTTGTTGTTTCTGTTGATGTCTATTTATTTTGTTTTGCATCAGAAAAACTTTATTTATACCAGAGAGATCACTGAGTGGCAAGCAAATGAAAAAAAGCCCACAAAAGTGAAGTAATGAATGAAAAAAAATGTAATAGCACATTTAATGTTATCGAAATTTGGACAGTCTCTAAGAAGATTTTTTTCATTGTGTTTGCCTGTGAATAAAAAAGGAAGCTAAATTGATTAATATTCATTTGGTTTTGCTTTTTGAATGTAAAACAGAATGCATTTTGAGTTTTTTGTGTTGGTGGCAAAATAGTTAATATTCTCTGTTTTGACTTTTGGTTATCTGTAGTTTCTTTAAGATTATTCTTTTCTTTTGTATGTTTGAAATAAACAATTTCAGCTCAGTTCAGTGTAGCGATTATATTGTTTAAGATAATGTAATTCTGACACTAAGATGAGTCTTAAAAGAGAGAATAAAAGCTTCAAAGGTTTCTTTGGTCAATTTTCTACATATATAAGGTAGTAGAGCCAGTTTAAAAGCAGTAAAATGTTGAATTAGGGATATAAAATGTGTATTGAATTCAAAAGCTATTTATAAATAAGAAAGGACATCACACAAAGAGTATTTTCAAAGCCAGTGGTTGTGCAAATTGTATGTGTACATGATGCTTCAAATATTTATCATACTACAAAATAATGATCCACACTTCCATTTTTCAACAGGTCTGTGCCAAAAGTCTTGAGCTCAGTAAAGTGATTCGTCTTCTAGAAGATCCGTTGACCGTAAGTTCTTTTTTGGAACATTTTCATAATCAGTTTTCATCATATCATTGATTGCTGCAAATTGTGTTTCATTACAGGCGAACTTGAAGGAGCGACACCTGTTTGTGCTGAAGAAACTCTTGAAAAGAAGCCAAATTGGTTTTGTATCCTTTACTCTCAGTTCAGTCCTCTGATGTTAACTTCTGACGATGCAGAATTTTCTTCGCTGAGTGTCTGTTTTTTTCCAAAATGAACTCTCAGGTGTCACACACTGCAGCACCTTGTCACTTTTTCCTCACTCCTGTCCCCTGGTGTAGCGTTGGAAATAGATTTGCACTCATGCAACTTGCACACAGAGCCAAATCTCAGTCCCAAGGTTCTAATTTTCCGCTGCATCTCTGCCTGTCAGCGTTTTCCCTGTTCTGAAATAGCCTCGGTTATCACGATGAGTCAGTACCCCATCACTCCAACCCCCCCACAGGTAATTATTTCTGTGAAAACAAACACCAGCATGTTCAAGCCTCTTAATCTGCTCCAAGCTTTTGAAGGACCTGACAGGTATAACCAAAATACTCAACGTCTGCGCTGAGAAAGCGAAGGATCATCTGGAGTATGTGCCCATGTTGAGTGAGGCCATCAAAATTTGTAGGTGAGGAAATAAAAAGATGAAATACTGATTTTATCATCTTTAACTTTATCTGAACATCAACATCTGTCTGTGTTTGATCCTCAGTCTTCCCTTCCTGAAGGAGAAATCATCTGATGAGCTGAACTATGCTCAGGATGTCATGGACTTTCTCTCTCACATGGGTACAGAAAACTTTTTATTATCCAAATCACATTCAAACAGCAAAGCAGGCATTTTGAAACAGTTTTGAATATTACATATTTGGGTATGAATAACTGACTCTTGTGTATTTTGTCAGCAGCAGTGATGATGATCTGATGTGTTTGTGTTGGCAGGGTGTCTGATGAGGGTGTCAGATGCTGAATTGAGACAGCAGATAGTTGAATGTGTGAAATCCTTCTACAACTGTGTGGCTCCCAAACAGCTGCTCGATGGTACGGTCCGTCACACCAAGCCAAAGACTCGGACTCTCTCCTCTGAAAACCGATTTTCTAGACTTTCACTGAGTGAGGCTCCCTCATGGCTTCTGTGGTGGTGGCATGCTCGTACTAGAATCCTTTTCTTCCACTTCTTTTGTCTTCCTGTCTTTATTTCTGTCCGTCTCTTTTCTTTCTTTCCTTTTTTAATTCCATTCTGCTCTTATTTCTGTTCATTGTGAGACTTAACTTATTGTTTCAACGTAAAAACATGATGTAAAGGGATGCCTCAAAATTGTACACTAGGTCAGAATGAACAGAATGAATTATGTTGTTTAAACACCCACAAGTGTTGCTTGATTAAATGAGATGTTCAGTTAAATTTCTCAAATGCTTCTGTGAATAATTGAAAGCTGTAGCTCTACTAAGCAGCTGGGAGGGGCAAAGGTAATTGTCAAGTCCACATGTATTACAGTTTTTTTGGACATAAAATTCCAAGTTGCAACATATTTTAAAGCTGATACGATACCAACTTGTAATTAAATGATATCACAGCCACTTCAGTAATCATTTGTCTTAATCTTAGTGTTTTAATGTATTTCTTTGTCTTTTTCTCTGCTTCTTTATATTTTCACTGCTGCTATGATGGCTTTATTTTCCTCCTTGGTTACATTATAATGTTATTTCTACTCTTTTTCACTCTGTTTAAATTGTTTTTCTTTCCTCATGTTTTTGACTACTTTTTACTTATACTAACATTTTGCATATGCTGTCACTTTATTTTCAGGAAACATGTTATTTTGGTGATTTAGACTTCTTGTTCATAATTTCTTGCAAGGATTCACATGTACACTGCAAAAGACTGAAATCAAAGAAAGTGTTTATGTCTTATTTGTGGTAAAATTTTTGTTTTAATCAGGGAATGAGCCATGTATACCAGACCAGTCCAGAAAAATGACCTGTTATGAGTTATTTGATGACAAAAACTAGGTATGGATTGCTTGTAACAAAGAAAAAATTCTGCCAATGGAGTAAAACAAAGTTTCTTGAATCAAGACATCTTTCTAATTTCAAAAAACCTGATGAGCAAATTTTCTTACCCCATTGGCAGATTTGTTATTTGTTTTTTTCTCATTACAAGCGATTCAGACATCATTTTTGTCGGTAAATATCTTAAAATAAGATATATTTTTAGATGTGTCAGTTGAATGCAGATCATGTCACTACTAAAAAGACAATTCTGTTTAGAAATCAGACATAAACACTTGCCTCAGTTTCTGTTTTTGCTGCATAGATTACAATTTACCCCTCCAGTTAAGTTCCCACCTTGAATCTATAAACGTATTTAATGTTGTTTATGTACTTGTTGTACCTGCAGGGCTTCAGCCAACCTCTCCAGGCTACAGGCTGCAGCTCCTGGAGCGCAGTGACATGGCTCAGACCCTGCTCCTCTCCATGGCTGCTCTGGAGAACCAGTCCAGCATCAAGCTTCAGCTCCTGCAGACTCTTCAGATCCTCTCCAGCTCCTCTGGTCAGCGGCTGATTTAGCTTTAGAATCGTCAGACATGTCAATCTAACTGATGACCTCCTTCATTACATAAAGTAGCCAACCCTCAAGAGCAAAAATCATCTCATTACACCAAAGAACAATCAGACAATCAGTCCAAACTGTGGTTTTAAGTGTCATTGAGTCAATGTCAGAAGGTCAGCGGCTTCTTTGAACTCTAATCACGTCTCCTTAATCCTTTTTGTACTTATTTCCACACAGATATGAATTGTGCATCAATGCTAAAAGCACGAGGAGCAGAAACGATTTGTCTCCACATGAACGAACCCGATCCATCTGGTCAGGTTTTGTTCTGCTCCTCAGAAATCCTCTGGAATCTTCTGGAAAGAGGCGAGAAAGAGGAGGTTACTGCGCAGCTCAGCATCATGGAGTGTGTCGTGTATGTGATAAATGATTGTTTTCTTGATGTGCTCTTTAAATGCAAAAGACACTAGAAATGTATGTGTGTTTTTTGCGTTCTGTTCTCTAAACAAGTACAGATAAGTTTTTCATTTTCTTGCATTGGTTTCCTCTCAGCTCTTTGAAGGAAGCGTTTTTTTACCAGTTGATGAACAGTTCCCGACACTCTGACCTCCAACTCAGGAATGATCTGCTGGTGATCACGACTCTCCTCGCTGGTCATCCTAACTCTCTGCTTATTGTGAGTAAACAACAGATACTGATCAGACAGAGTTTCATTAAAGCTTCTAAGTTCAGTCTCTTTGTTGCTATAAAAGTCAAGATGCTGTGTTAAACTGCTGCAACTTGTTTCTGATTTCCAGGAGAGTCTATTTGCCAAACAGCTTGTTGTTCTTGCCACGTTTCCAGAGCGTAAGAACTTTTCTCTTGTCCGTATGAGTTTCAGTGTCATTAATTCTTCAAATTTGATGATTAACTAGTGTACTGTGATTATATTTCAGTGAAGAATCAGCAACCCTTACTCCGCAATTTAAAGCTGAACTTCAGTAATGAAGACTTGAAGATGAAGAAGTTGCTGCTGAACTTGTTGGTTTTAATGTCAAAAGACTTGACTGCTTTACAGGTCAGAAATAACTGTATATTTTTTAATATACAGTTTGTCAAAGGTATAACACATCATAAAGGAACCTCTGTGTTTTCTCTTTTCAGCTTTACAAAGAATCACAAGTGATGGTGTCTCTCCTGATGCTCATCAAGCCGCCCTCCTCCTCCTCTGAGCGGCGTTCAGGTTCACGTCACTGGTCGTTCGTCCAACAGGAAGAGCTCACGCTGCAGGCGCTGGCCACTCTGGCCACCATCGCTCCGCTCATGTTGGATGATTTCATGTCATATCAGGGAAACGCGTGTTTGCTGGTTCTGCTGGACTGGTGCGTCACACAAGGTGAGGAAGCTGCAAGTGCAAAGGTCAAATAAAGGTCAAACAAGAGCTTTCACACATCCTACAGGAAGGGCACAGAGAAAAGTAAGAGTGGTATTTTATTCTAAACCGGAGAATATAATTGTCAAATCCCCTCTGCTTTTAGAAAACACATCATTCACCAGCGCAAGGGTTTTATTGGCTTTCCAAAGCATCTCACATCTTTTCATCTTTTTCTCAGATTCTTACTTCGGTCAAGGCCACAGTTTTCACAGCACAGGAGGAAGAGGCAGTAAGAAAGCTCAGATGAGACACTGTATCCGAGTGCTGAGGTCTGTGACGTCTTCAGGTGAAGAGTCAGTCATTCAGGACCTCTGTGATCAAGGGCTCATCAGCCAGCTCCTGGGCAAGTTAAAAACAAACATAACCTACAAAGAAGCACAGGCAGAAAGGTTTGATTCTGATTCTGATTCTGATCTTCGTGTTGTATCTTCAGCGATCTTAATGCAGATGGAAGCAAGTCCTGATGAAGAGGATGTCATCACTCTGGAGATAAAGTCAGATCTTCAGCTGATTCTGTCAGCTCTGTGTGAGAGCGACATGCACAGAAAGGTGAGTCTGTGACCATGATAAAAGGTCTTAGTAACACATTCTGTTGAGTTATGAGTGAAAGACGCTGTGATCTTGTGGTTTTGCTATGTTGTGATGACAGGAGCTGTTTGGGTCAGAGGGAGTCGAGATGACGGTTCACTTCTTGAAGAAAGGCTCCGACAAGTTCTTCAGCGGTTTGGGACACAACAACCTCATCATGTCCACAGTGGACTGTGTGTGGTCAGTTTAACCAAACAAAAGAATAATATCTTATTTAATGCTTACATTTTTTTCTCATTTTGCTTGATATTTTTTTAGAATCTGATGCAAAATGAAAAAGGTTGCACGAGACTTAAAAATAACTCTATTTTAACTTCAAGGCCACTGTACAAATGAGATAGAAATCACTTGTTTACTGGTTCAGTTTGCATGGTTTCCTCTTCAGGTCCTGCATCGTGGGCTGTTACACCACCGAGGATTACTTCCTGGCCAAAGAGGGTGTGTTTCTCCTCCTGGACCTCCTCAGTGTAAGACATTTTCAGCTTGTCCTCATGAATGTACATTTAAAACGCTTGGTAAGCCTCAGAATATGGGATGTGAAACCAGCAAGACAGAATGCTATCAATATGATAGACCGATAGGCTGTAACTCTCTGTCAGTCCAGCCCCAGATGTGTTTATTGTAACGTCCTGGCCACTCTGCTGGAGCTGTGTGACAACCCAAACACTCTGTCCCACATCCTGAGCTGGAGAGACGACAATGGACAGACGGCGCCTCGACTTCTGCTGGAGCTGTGGAGGGAAGAGGAGGAGGAGTTTAAAGTCAGCAGGAACAGACACGGAGGTATCACAGGTCGGTCTGAGACAAGACGTTTAAGAAACGAGTCAGAGCTCAGGCTGTGATTGACTCACTGCTTATTTTTGATACTTAAGTTCAGCTGGTAGTTATTTTAACTGCTGTTGAGTTGTTCTGAGTCCAGTTTTATGAAGCAGCAGAGTCAGAGACAGCACAAACCATCTCACATTCTCACATCTGTCCGTCCTTTAGATCCTCAGAGACCCATCCTCATGTGGCACCAGCACGGAGACACACAGCTGTCGTTTCCTGCTAACGTACCGAGCGCAGCAGTTCTGGAGTTATCAGAGGGCCTGCGCTCCAAGATTTACTCCATCTTCTGCAAACTCGGTGAAGCATTTAACAGAGAAAAAGACAATTTACAACTTAAGCAAACACAGTTTCACTCATATAACTCAGACATCAATGATGGTTCATGAGGAATCTCAGAATATGTAACATAAGTCGTTTTGTATTAGCATTTAAAAGCTGTTAATAAGTGTGCAGGAAAAGCTGACAGTTGATGTTTTTAAGAATTAATGTTGTTTAAGATTTACTTTGCTTTAAATAATGATGTAAATAATAATAGTTTTAATTTTTTTGCAGGGTTTCAGGACCTTCCTGGATTGTCGACAAGACATTATGTGACCCTAAGCATCGTCAGGAGATACCTGGACTTCAAGGTAGAGCTGCTGTTTAATGAGCAACAAAACATCAGTGTTGGAGACTTCAATGTCAGGGTTAAC
Organism: Thalassoma bifasciatum; assembly: GCA_008086565.1. NCBI lineage: Eukaryota > Metazoa > Chordata > Actinopteri > Labriformes > Labridae > Thalassoma > Thalassoma bifasciatum. The sequence goes on from RPOG01001248.1 coordinate 16,380, forward strand.
AGGATTATTCTAAATTTGCACGATTTAAATTCAACTTTATATTTACATTTTCTATAATGTCAATTAAAAAAATGTATGGAAGCCCATTTCCACCATTTGGAAACATAAAAATGGAAACTGGCTTTGTTGACTATTTGGTCCATGTAGACTTGAATTCATGGGATAGAAGTCAAATTAGTGAGGAAAAAAGTCAGAATTTCAACTTTTTATTTCAAAATTTTGACTTTCTATCCCATAATTTTGTCTCTTTGTGTCAAAATTTTGACTTTTTTCTCAGAATTTGTACCTTATTTTCTCACAAGTTTTACTTTATATCTTCAAATTTTGACTTAATTATCTTAGAAATTTGACTTTTCATCCCAAAATCCTAACTTTCCTTGCATTTTTTACTTTAAATTTCAAGATTTTGGCTTTTATCTCAAAATTCTGACTTAAAATGGGCGGAATAAAAATTCTCAGTGAAGCTGAGTTTTCATTTTTATTTCTTTTAAGTGGCTCAAATAGGCTTCCATAATAATGCCTCACCACATGCTTATATGAAAAGACAAAAAATACATATTTCACTTGAGCAGAAATACAAATAATAATACAGATAAAACCATATAATCTTAGTCAAGGTTTAATTTAGATCTTGAGGTGTTTGAATTCTCAGTCGATACAAAGGCGCCAGCATCGGAATATTTATTTTATAAAATTCCCCCCGACATAATTTTAGGATCAAGAAGAAGAGCATGTCCAGGTAAAATATGAATTTTGGTCTCCTTCTCTAAACATGAATGTGTCTGTGATGCTGCCCCTGCAGGTGGGGGAGGTTTGGGATGAGATCAGCAGGGAGCTGAGTTTGGACGGCGTGAGGCCGATCAGCCCTGACCTGGAGGCTCTGAACACGGTCTGTAAAATCTCAGGAGACACGGCGAGTAGGGTCATGGCAGAGCAGAGCAGCATCCTGGAGCAGAGGCAGAAAGAGGAGCTCAGCGAGGAGGACCTCATGTACAAGGAGGTGCTGAGGGTTCATTCAGAAACACAGATTAAACAAACGACTGCAGAGCTCTGACTTCAACTTATCACATCACATTTCTGTTTGTTTTTACAGATGAAGTCTCAGTGGAAGCAGCGCGAGCTCACGGCCAAAACATGGGACAGTTATGTCTCCAAGACTTCAAACTATGAGACTCTGAAGGTTTGATCTCTGTAGTTTACAATTTAATCAGCTTTTTTTAAACAGTATTTCACTGGTGACAGATTTTTTTCTTTTTTTGCAGGAAGTCAAAGCTCAGAGGGAATTTTCCAGACCAAAATCAAAGCCTGAGGAAGCTGCAGGTCGTCTCACAGAGGTCAGACTCACACATTTCCCTTTAGAAATGTAACAAACTTTAAGCTTAAGTTTCACACTGATGGCTGCAGCTGATTGGATCAAGATTCAATAGTATTAGTTTAATTTTCATTTATCAAGCATTTTTCTTATCTTAATCTAACTATAAAACAAACAATAATAAAAAGAATGTCACCAGAAAAATAAAGTTGAATTGAGAAAAATCTCACTGATAGATATTAATCTTGACTCAATACCTCAAAAATGAATAACTCAAAACCTGCATGGTGACATCATGATATCTGACTTTTTAAGACTTTTACTGACCTCTAGTGGCCGCCGGTGCAAACACCATCAACAATCCTGACGAGACTTTTCCAACCTCCTTTCCTGAATGAAAGATAAAATGTTCGCTTGAAGACAGATATAATTCCAAAAAGTTGAAGTTTGTCTGCTGAGGTTTAAAGGTTTAGTTATGGTTAAATTTAAGTTTTATTGATAATGTACGGTGGATGGGAAGTGCAAACCAAAGTTACAAAATTTGGAGCACTTTGAACATTTTTTAACAAATTTACAGTAAGATATAAGTTAGTCTAAAGTTTCACAAAACAGACAAAACATAATAATGAAATATTTTATAGACCCTGTTAATCTCACACCTCCCATCAACACAAAGTGACTGACTCCTCAAGTAACCACTTCACTGTCACATTGGTGTTAAGAACATTGCTCTTCCGTCAAAATTCTGACTTTGTAAACTTATTTCAGGGCTTGTTAAACTGTTTTGATCCTGTATATTTGTTCTTTTCTTGTAAAACTGTTTTCCTAATTATGTTTATTATCATTGTGAAAATATTTTGCACAATGTAGATTTGTTTAAAGTTTGAAAAAGTGTTTCAAACTTTGTAATTTTGGTTTGCACTTCCCAGCCACCATAAATGAAGTGCTATAATTTGGGAAATGAGCACTGTCTGACTCTCATTGAAGAGAAAAAATCACACTTAACCCCTGAAATCCTGACACTTTAGGCATAAATAAGTGAGGAATCAATCATATTTAAGCTATTTATAACTGTAAATATGCTCAGCTTATTTATTGAGATTGTGCAAATAGTCTCATTTAGTGTTGATTTTAGAATTTAATCTACAAAATACATTGATTACAATATTGAGGTTTTAAAATGTTGATTATATTTATTATCAAAGAAAAATCTGTAAGAAACTGATGTTAAATTATGTTAAATCCTCTCCGATCTCTGGTTTGTTTCAGCATTTCATCGGTCGAGTCATGTCTGTAGAAACCACAGACGCTCCAGGACCTGCAGGAGTGAAAGTGACTCTGGCCAGAGCTGCCATCAGGTCTGCGGGTCAGAACCGAGCAGGACCAGCAGGAACGGACCCTGAATACTTCAGCGCAGTCTCTGTGAAAGACTGAACTCAGCAAAGACTCTGGTTCAAAACGAAGCACCCACTTTGTCTCTTTGTTTTTCTCATAGACTTTAATTCACTGTTTCTTCTTAGAGCTGATTCAGCCCACGATTCAGCTTCTGTAAATACTGGAGAGTTTTGTTAGAAAACGCAGACATGAGGTCACTGGATGTGCACAATCAGCATCTTGTAGTCTCGTACACGTCTGACACACACAGACAAACACAGCACAGTGCACTGACAGGTCTTTGTGGATATTTACTTTAAATTTATTTCATTCACAGCGTTCAGAGCTTTAAATATTGAGGTATGATGTTATAAAATGTTTCTATGCATCATTTATTTATTCCTTTATATAACCAGAGGGCAGCGTGAGCACAGAGACCCAGAACAATCAATGTAGCATCATGGAAACTGCGGCCTTATGTAACAACAATTTAACCAATAAACTACTTTAAACAATCATATAAAATCTTCTGATACCGTCCAGGTTAAAGGTGAACACTCTTTGTGTTGAGCACTGGTCCCCACAGACCCACTCAGGACACTTTGTGAAGAATTTTCATCTTTTTGGGGGGTTACATAAGTCACTGCAGCGCATTAACACACATGTTTCTTCAAGCGTGCAACATGCTGCACAGAGACGCTTCTCCCCCATCTCTGCTCTCAAACGTTCAACCAAATCATCTCTGACAGGCTGGAGCTTTTCATGCAGCAGTGTGTGTGAGTGTGTGTGTGTCTGAGTGTGTGAGTGTGTGTGGTGCCCGCTGAACTGGGATGTTCATGTTGCACAAAAGAGCAGGGTCACACAGGAGCCTCTTCAGTGCGACAGGCTGCGAATGTTTGTTCAGAGGTTTCAAACGCTGACTGACTGTCTGTGGGAGCTGAGCCGCCGCCGCTGATGAAGGTGGGATCCCTGCTGGGCGCTCGTCAACTTCTCCGTTAACTTCTAACTGTGAGAGACTTTATTTTTTACACCTAAAATCTGTTTTGTGAGTTCATTTGGCTCTTCTTTTTTTCACAGAATAAAGCCAGAAGTGTTTTGTATTTATGCTGAAAAGTCGTCTAAATTTAACTGATTACATAAAAGTTCAGGCAAAATTTAATTATTCTTCTTATGATAATCAACTTCTCATAAACTAGAAAATTCATTCTTAAGTGTTTGTTCATCTCAAAATGATTGCAGAGATCCAAAATGAAACATGAGGGGGAAATAACATAAAAATCTAATCTAGTTTCAGTCAGACTAATCAGAATCAGGTTTGCCAAGTAGTTTTAATATTACAAAGAATTTTATTGGTCTGTTGGTGCAAATAGTTTTTTGAAAAAGAGCATAAATTTGGTAGTTTTAACCCTCCTGTTGATTTCAAAGGTTATTTTTTCATAACTTTTCTTTCTTAGAATTGCTTGAAAAATTACATGGATGCTTCCATGCTTTGCTATTTGCATGTAAAATTACTTCAAAGTTAAATTATGTGAGTATTATAAAGAATTATAGATTCTTGCTGCCATTTTAAAAATTGAAATGAATTCAAGACAATGTCCTGCCATCACTTTGACATATAAAAATAAAGTTTATATACATATCTGTGGTGATACATCAACATATGAACCTCTGATAATAACCTAAGTGAAAAAAAATAAAAATTCCTGTTTCTTTTTTTTTTTTAACTCAAAACAGAGGTATGCTTTAATGAAAATAAAGTCTATCATTCCATTCGTCACAAAAGTAATTGTTGAATATATGTGGATGTATTGGAAACAACTTCGCTATAAAGGAAGAACTAAAACATATGTAGAAAATTTTACACCTTGTACTTTAAAAGCAGCCAGAACAGACGGTGCTGGGTAAATCTGAAGCTAATTCAAGGGATTAAGGAGACAAAATAACAAAAGTTAAAAAAAATATAGAAAAGAATGTATATGAATTTAAACACTATGAGGTGATGAGATAAACATATGTATAGAATAAATGTTTGACTGATATGAGTTGATTTTACCTTTTCATATCAGTAAAAAGTATTTAATAGGAGTAAATCTATGTTAAAGTTGTTTTACACAGAAATCCACATTATTCGTTTTTTTTAAGTGATTTATTTATATTTCTTACTTTATGAACTTGATCTACTTGAGGACTTATGACTCTGTCTCACGTGTTGTAGGCAGCTTGTTGATTTGTGGGAGAAGCAGCAGAGATGATCATCAGGCTGGGAAGACTGACTCCTGGATATTTCCGTCTCCTGCAGGTGGGTCAGTTCTCCTTTAAGCACCAAAACTGTTTTTATCACAGTATTTGACGACACACATTAAACTTTTATACTCAAATGAAGTGAAAAATACATTTTAAGTTTATGTAATCTGAAGCAGTAGGAGCGATAGGAAGAAAGGGTGATGACAAGGTTCAGGTGAATTAATATTTCATAGAAAGATGACGGCGTCCCGTCTCAGGAGGTTACGTTATATAACTGTTCAGACTCTCAGCACCAGCTGCAGAGAAGAGACTCGAAGAAAGTGAAATGTTACATATTATATATGTCTTTTCTTCTTCTACCACCAGGGGGCGCTAAGGTCCAAAACACTTATTTTGCCCAGTGTCTTTAAAAGCCGGCGATGTCACAAAGCATTTGTTTTTTGAAAAGCAGCTGGATTTGATATAAAACATAATTTACATGTGCATTTGTGAAGGTAAACAAAGAGAAGTGATCTTGCTTTGTCCACAGGAGGGCGCCAAAATCAACACAAATCAAATAATCCCTTATGGGAGCTTTAATGTGATGAGAGTCCAGACCTTAACCCCACTGAGAATCTTTGGGATGTTCTGGAGAAAACTTTTTTCAGTGATCATCTAAACAAGATCTTGGTGAAAAATTAATGTGACACTGGATGGAAATAAATGTTGTGACATTGCAGAAGCTTACGGAAACAATACCACAGCGAATGTGTGCTGTAATAAATGCTATTAGAGTGTGTGACCTTTTTTTTGGCCAGGCAGTGAGTATTAAAACTCGAGCATGTAGGCCAAAAACTTTGAAGAAATGGAGGATTAAAGAGGTTTGGAGTAAACCAACTTTATTGTGATGGTCTTTGTCAAACATTTATGAAATTAGAGGCATGTAAAAGCTGCATATATGATCATTGAACTGTTCTCTAACTGTGTTGTTTCCTCTTCATCTGTCTCCATCTTCCTCCTCTGCAGCGTCAGGTCTCAGGTGAGGTCCGGATGCAGCCACAGAGCAGCTTCGTTGACCCCATCGCCGTGACGATGGCTGCTCTGGGGATGGGGGTGTCTCTGTACAGTGCGAGGCAGATGGCCGACAGGGTCCACCTGAAGCATCACCACCACGTCGCCTGAGATCGGAGGGGGGGGGTCACTCAGCAGTCAGCGGCAGTTTGGGTGATTGTTTGTGTACGTCATAGAAGGTTTGTGTTGGAGGTCAACGAGGGCGTTTGTGTGTTTGTGTTATTTAAAGAAGGAAAAGAAAAGTGTCCCAGCAGGAAAAAGTGAGGCAGAGGATTTGTTTTATAGTCCAAAAAAATGACACTTTCTATGAAATCACTACATTTAAAAAAATAAGAGTGAGACTGTAGTTTAACAAGTCACTACATTTGATCTTAACTTGTATTTAAATCAATAAATGAGCATATCAGTGTTCCTGCTTTAAAGTTAAATACGCAGTTATTACTGATGTGGTGTAAATATAGAAAACAAGAACAGAAAATCTCCTGTCACAAAAAAGCACTTTTCCCTGCAACATATTTAACTCAAGTCATTCATAGTTAAGCATCTTAATCTCTGTATTTTAAATTAATCATCCTAAAACTGCTTCATCCTGTAAGTATTTATCATAAAAGATGAAAACTAGGCTCTAAAAATGTATCTTTATTTTTACTGAAAGTATACAAAAGAAGTCTACATGTACACTTAAATTCACTTTGTATAGCATCAAAGTTGTTTGATAATGTAATTCTTGAATAAAAATGTTCACTGTTTTGAAACACACCGTGTATTTAATGTGTTTCCTCTCGTTAAATCAGCCCTGAGGTTCTCAGGCTTCATCCATGTGGGAAAGGTTTTAATGGGAAGCAGAAGTTTTCAGTCCACTGCATTTTCTGAACGGAGCGAGTCATGGGGATAAAACTCTGTCAGAGGAAGTGATTTCACAACCAGGCGCTGTGACAACAATGAGACTCTGACTCCAAAGTCAGTCATGAAGTACATTTTACCCAAAACTAAACTGGAAATTTATTAGAACATCGAATGTAGCATCTGCCAGGGCACGATGAAACTCCTTTTAAGGTCCTAATTTCAGGAGGAAAGAAAGAAACAGGAAGAAAGGAGGAGAAGCCTGAGGTCCTTTTTCATCCAGCTCTTAGATTTCTTCTTACAATTAGTTAATTATGTCACTGAAATGAATCTTGTGCTAAGTTATGTAAATACTTAAACAAAACAAAAACCAAAGTATATCCAGTAACGTCTCATTAAACTACATTTAGACTGTGCATAGGCTCCTTGTGTAAAGCTAAAGCTCTGTATATTCTGCAGAAACTCCACGACTCTAACAACAGACATCTTAAAATTAATGATTTTTTTTATCATGGTCAGAAAATGCAAGAGTTCAAAAATCACAGAAGAGGACGAAGACAATATTAAAGTCATAAAATGGTGCAGAAAAAATAGTTTAGAAGGTGGGATAAGAAATATTTGGGGCTAAAAATGTTGTTTGCAGACCAAAAAAAAAGTCTGAATATGAAAAATAATCCTGATAAAATCCACATCCTTTATCCTGCCATAAAAACATCCTGATATATTTCCCTCGTATCATCCCCAAATGGAGAACATTTTCCTTGTCCGGAGAAGTTTGTTCGTGTTTACGCAGCAGGTAACACTGCAGAAAACTTGACCACTCATCATCTGGTATCAAGAGACACCTGAAGAACAGGTGAGCTTTGACTTCAAGAGTCTACAATGATAGAACACAGATTTTTGACAACACTGTGACAAGAAATAGTTAACACAGCATTCATGTGTTCAGTGTTTATCATCTGTCGCTGGATAATAACAGTGCACGTTTTATTCACTTTCAGCACACAGTATGAGCTCGCTGCTTTATTTGGTTAAGAATTCAGCAGCCAAGGACACATAATTCTCCCTCAGTGGGATAAGACCTTTAAAAACATTATAAACAACATAGAAACTCACTGGAAGTGAAGTCAAAACAATTCAGAGCTCCCTCTTGTGGCTGACTGGAGTATTTTAACCATCAGTGTCTCTACATGGACCTGTCAACGCTTCATTTCTGTATCAAAAAAACAAACAAACTTCTGTATTTAAGTCTCTGTTGGCTTGATTGAAGCCAGATGAGGACACTGTGGGAACCAGCTGTGTTGTTGTTTTTACTAAAGCTCCTCTGATGGAGGCTCACAGACGAGAAGAAAACATGCCGGCTGTGAATTATATCTTTATCCTGAGATTATGTCCAAGTCATTTCAAATGACTAATTCATTTCACTGGAGTTATTATAATAATTGAGGGCTTTGCTGTTGAAAAATGGGAATTCTTTCCTTTAAAATAAAAAGAGGAGCATTTCCTGTGAGAAGCTGCACACAGTCTGTCTCTGAGTCTGTTCCCATAAAGAAATCTGATGATCAGTGACCAGAGAAGCTTTGATTGATTCTTGTGGCTGCAGATGGCTCCTCTCTGGTGTAAAGTATCCACTCACAAAATCAGCTTAGTATTGTCTCTCTTCTCCTCCTACAGTCCAACTACATGACTTTTTGCTTGAAGAAAGAAGACAGAAGCTTCACAGGCCTTCTTTTCTGTTTTCACCTCCCTTCAATTGTGCAACTGGGGGAGTTGGGGGAGGTAGAGCGTACAGTGAAACCCAGCAAAGGTGAGTTTGAACCTGAACTTTCCTTTTGGGTTCATCCTTCTCCGTCCTCTTTTATGAAATCCATCAACAGTCTACACCGTTTTCTCCTCTCTACCTTTGAGGAAAGGGGGAGGCAGTCCAGTCAAACAGAGGAGGGATATGTGGTTCCTCATTTTAAATTAATCTGTTTCTTCAGAGTGAAAGTATAAGGATTGATTTCTGATCAAAATTAAAAGCTTGGAAGCACACTGTTTATCACTTATCTACACTTTTGGCTGGTTAAAATATGATGAACTGCCCTCTTCAGAGCCAAAAAACGCTGTCTTGGGGGCCAAAACATGTACTTAAAGTCTTCTTGTGAGCCAAACAGTCTCTGCTGGGAACCAAAGTATGTGCCAAAGTGTCCTTTTGGGAGCCAAAGCACAGGCTTAAATGCCCTCCTGAGAGCCAAAACAAATGTTGAAGTGCCCTTCTTGTTAGTGAACTACACTTTTTTTTGCCACTTTGGCTGGTTGAAATGTAATAAACTGACCTCCTGAAAGCCAGAACACACACTTAAGGGCCTGCTTTGGAGCCAAAACAAATGCTGAAGTGATCTCATGTCAACCCAAAAACTCTAGTGTGCATTCTTCTGAGCCAAAACAAATGCTTAAGTGGCCGCTTGTTCAGAGAACCACACTAATCTGCCCCTTTGACTGGTTAAAAAATGATAAACTGCCCCCCCGGGAGCCAAAACATGCACTAAATATCTTTTTGGGAGCCAAACACAGGCTTAAACACCCTCCTGAGATCCAAAACAGTTGCTGAAGTGCCCTCTTTGATGGCGAACTACACTTTTTTGCCCCTTTGACTGGTTGAGACATGATAAACTGACCTCCTGGGAGTCAAATCACACACTTAAGGGCCTACTTTGGAGCCAAACACATACCAAAGTGTCCTCTTTGGAGCCAAAACAAATGCTGAAGTGGCCTCATAGTTGGAGAACCACACTAATCAGCACCTTTGGCTGGTTAAAAAATGAAAAACTGCCCTCCTGGGACCCAAAACATGCACTAAAGGTCTTTTTTGGAGCCAAACACAGGCTGAAGTGCTCCCTGAGAACCAGCACAAGTACTAAAGTGGCTTCTTGGGAGCCAAAACACGCAGTAGATGCCCTCCTGACACCCCAAACAAATCCTGAAGCGCCCTCTTTGTTGGCAAACTACATAAAAACTGATCTCCTGGGAGTCAAACACACACACTTAAGGACCTACTTTGGAGCCAAACACATATCAAAGTGTCCTCTTTGGAGCCAAAACAAATGCTTAATTGACCTCATGGAGACCAAAACACACTAATGTGCATTCTTCTAAGCCAAAACAAATGCCCTCTTGGTTAGAGAAACACACTAATATGCCCCTTTGATTGATTAAAAAAATGATAAACTACCCTCCTGGTAGCCATAACACGCACTAAAAGTTTTCTTGGAAGCCAAACAGACTAATGCGCTCTCTTGGGAACCAAAATACCGCTGAAGTTCATAGACAAGCACTTTATCTTCTGGAGCTTGTTTTGGTCTTCCTCTTCAGCAGATGTCGCTCTTTCTCCTCGTGCAGCTCATTACTTTGGGTGCGGAGATAAAGAGGGAAAGAGAGTAAGAGAAAGAGCAGCGTGACAGATTTCTGCCTGTGGATGCTGCTGCTGCTGGATCCTGGTGAAAGCAGTGGATGAGGAAACTAAACTGGATGAGATCAAACAGGCTGCAGCCAGTCAGACTTTGAATTATCTCAGCAGGTGATTAAAATGCTCGGTCTCATCTCTAAGCAGCAGCTCCAGATGAAGGAAACGTGTTTTGTTTCTCTTCTTTTTTTCCTGTGTAACTATGCGTAGTTTCAGGATCTTTGGGGAGTTGGTGCGTAAAAGTGCGCGCGTCTCCCTGGCGCACCACACTCGCTTTCCGTACCATCCTCATCTTCATCTTCATCGGATCTCGAGCTGAGCAGCAGCACTTCATCCGTCAAACCGCCTCCAAACATGGCTGTACGGCTCCGTCTCGCCCAGAGGAGCTGCGGTCCGCTTCTTTCTGCGCTGTTTCTCTGTCTTCTACTTCTCGTCTCCGTCTCCGTTTCCTCCGCGAGTCGTGATGTTGTGTCAGGAAACAACGAGACGAGGGGAAGCGCAGCAGCAGAGGGAGAGGGGGACCCCCATCACAAAAGTAACTCCAGCAGGAAAGCTTTCCCTGTCCTCTCCTTCAACTACGAGCACGTCAAGAAACCTTTCGAGATCTCTCTGTGGATCCTCCTGGCTCTGCTCATGAAACTTGGTGAGTGACACATGACTCCACAGACCGGAGGGATTTCCTGTCAGAATAACAATCAGACCTCCACTTACACTGAGCTACAGGCTGAAGGAAGGAGGCTGAGAAACAAAATTCAATCTTCTCCTGCAGCTTTTTTCCCATCCATTGTTTCTAAAACTTTCCACATCTTCTAAGACTTTAAAATAAATTACTGGAGTATTAAAAATAACAGAGACAAAAATAAACCATAGACCAAGCTGGGAATCATGTCCACATTCATTATGAGCAGAATTTGAAACTATAAATAGAAACAAAACAACCAGCTGTCCTCAACTTATGAGAGCATGTAGCAGCTTTATTTATAGGACTCATTTATTTTCATAAATACAGCAAGAGAGGCGACGGAAACATGATGTTCACAGACGGTGGCGTGCACAGACATTTTGAAGGGCAGAGGCAAAAGAAATAAAAGGCACATAAAGTGTGCATTTTGGCTCCAAAGAGGTCACTTTAGCAAGTGTTTTAGGTCCCAGGAGGAAACTTTATCATCTCTTTACCCCAACCAGGAGGGCACTTAAAAGACCCAGCATTCATTCTGGCTCCAAAGAGGACACTGAAGCAAGTATCTGTTTCCTGAAAGGACACTTAAGCTGCTTTGGCTCCAATGAGGCCACTTCAGGGTGTGTTTTGGCACCCAAAAAAGGCACATTTAACGCATGATTTGGCCCGCAAGAGGGCACTTTGGCATGTTTTAGCTCCCATGAGGGCACTTCAGTTTGCATTTTGGCAAGTAAAAAGGCCCTTTTGTATAATTTGGCTCCAAAGAGGGCACTTAAGTACATATTTTGGCTCCCATGAGAGCAGTTTATCATGTGTTAATTAGTCAAAGGGGCAGATTAGTGTGTTTTGTCAACTAGGAGAGCACTTAAGCATCGGTATTTTCTACCAAGACGGCACTTCAGCTCAAGTTTGGCACCAAGGAGAGTACTTAAGAAAGCATTTGGTGCCTGAAAGGACATATAAGCACATTTTGGTCCCCAAGAGTGCACTTCATCATGCGTTTTGGAATCTGAAAGGGCTGTTTAGTGTGTGTTTTAGCTTTGAAGAGAGCACTTTTGCATGTTTTGACTCCCATGAACAAACTGTGGCCAACCTGAAGGGTATTTCAGCATTTGTTTTGGCTCCGAAGAAGGCACTTTAACGTAAGTCTGGCTCCAAGGAGGTGACTTTAGAGCATACGCTTGGCTCCAAAGAGAGCACCTCAGTGCAGGTCTTTCAACAATTGGGTCATGAGTTGGGGTGACGGCCCCTCCCTGCCCCTCTCTTTGCACACCACTGTTCCTAGCTAAAGGGATTCACCAAGATAGTCAAACAAGTTTAGATAAACAGTTACTCAGACATTTGTCCTGAGACACACTAGATTACCAGAGGAAACAAGGCAGTGCATTCTTGAGACTGTCTTTTTAAAATTTTGTCAAAGTAAACCACTTCAGGTCCTCAGTTCATTCTCATAAAATCATTTAAGTTCATCTAACTTGGAGTCATTTAGTGTATCATGAAACCTTCACTTGAAAAGACCAGGTGCCAAATATTGAAATAAAATAACTGATAATGACACAAAGGGCTGCCCGTTTGTGGTTCCTCCTCTCGTGGTTTTTCCTGGCATCCACCAAAAACATGCTCATTGGGTTCATTGGTCTCCCTAAATTACCCATCAAAGTGTGTGTGTGTGTGTGTGTGTGTGTGTGTGTCTGTGTGTCTGTGTGTGTCTGTGTATGAGCCCTGTGATTGGCCGGCCACCTGCCCAGGATAAACCCTGCCTCTTATCCAACAACAGCCTCTTGCGACCCTGAAAGGGAAAAGCAGCAGAGATGATGAATGGATGATGACAAAAAGCTGCTGCTATTATGAAACAGTCTCTCTGGACTGAAGCAGAGAAGAAGACTTGTTGCTTTCTGGATTGTGTATTTGAGCCTGCAGTCATTTAAGACAAACACTCAGACAAAGCTGGAAAGAAGAGTCAGCTGAAGAAAACCGGCTGTTTCTGTCAATAAACTAATCCAAGGTGTCTGAGGGTTACAGATCCTGGATATGAGTCTTTTGTCCCAAGGGCTCATATTTTCAGCTCTAACTGCTGATTATAAAACAAATATTTCTCTGCAGGCTGCTCAGAAATCAAATCATGTTTCCTCATTTGGTTTCCAGCTTCTTTCGGTTCCTATCATTTGTCTCAATCAGTCACTTCATCTTTACATCATCCAATTTATGAGTCATGCAGCATTTAATGGAGCCGAAGCTAGAAATAAGTGATACTCACTTATCGTAGATGTTGTGGAGATGATGATGCTGATAAGTGAAAGTAAAGTGCAGATTAAAACCCTGTTTATAGTTCTTCCTCCGGAGAGATATTTATTTGAGGTGTGTTTCTTGTGTTAAATGTACTACTTCATTCATATTTCACTATGTTTCTTCATTGTTTTAAAAACCAAGCACCAAAAATTTGCAACATTATCAGTCATGTTTTCAATCCATGGGACAGATCTATTTACCTTAGTTCTATGCTCTTGTCTTGTTTTCATCAACACTGTAGTCTGCAGCAGTTTGGAGATATTTTACTCTTGTTTCTTACAGCAACATATTAAACAAGAGCTTGAAGTTGCGTAAACATAATTCTTAGTCTCATTTTCATACTTAAGTAAAGAGAATGTTACATTAATACAGATGTTAGATCTGGATTTAAAAAGTTGGATCGGTGTGTCCCTAAACAGAAGAAATAAAACATTTATGAATTGTATTTTTGTAGAACAGCCTTTAAAGGCTGTGAGTTTCTCAATAAATTTGCTCAATTTTCTCAAGATAACAAGTGAATTTTTTGTGCTTTCTTGAAATAATTACTTATTTTTCACGTCATCTCAAGATAACGGGATAATTTCTTACGCCACCCATCTTCCAATTCATCTGAACTACAGTCTGAAATTCAATTGAACATGACCTTTCTGATGCATTTTAACTTATTCCAGAAATTGATAGGGACCGTCAAGACAGAAAAAAATGTATTCATGGAGCATCAGTAGCATCAGTCATTTGCAAAGAGAACCCGAAAACACAGACAGTGTGACCGCAGTTGAATTTAAGGATGGGTTGCATAGAAAATTATCACATTGTCTCAAGAAAACAACTTAAATTAACCTCTTATTTTGAGAAAACAGAGTAAATTTGTTGTAGAAAATATTGGCTTCTGTAAACAAGGGCTTCCATATTTTTGACTGTGGAAAGTAACTTTTCTTGATGTCTCTAAATAGTGATGTTTCAGAGGGATAGGAGTCTCTCTGCAGCCACAGCCTGAATTTAAATAAGTTTGTCATCATAGGATTTTAAAATGACCCCCAATGATTCATTTTGATTTCAATTTCCTCATTTTAACCTAATGCCACCACATTATCGTGTCACACGGTTCTGATTGGCTGCAGCAATCCGTCATGCAGATTGTCGTTGGCTGACGGCGCAGAGAGAAGCTCCTCAGCATCTTATCTGTTTGGTCCAGCTGCCGTCTCTAAGGGCTGGTCCGACTTCCTGTCCTAATGCAGTGTGTGATAACAAAGATCCCAGTGTACAGACTGAGAGAGGATCGGAGGGGGCGAGGACGGCTGCACGCGCACACACACACTCACACACACACACACACACACACACACACACACACACACTGACCACTGACTGCATTAAACACTGCTGAAGACTTCTGTAGCAGCAGCCTTCACCATGAAGTCACATGACAGAGAGAGAGTGAGCGTCAAGGCCTCGAGAGTCGACAGAAGCAGAGTCACAGAGTTTGTTCAACCTCAGCAGCTGACGCAACATGCTTAAAATTTCATGAGGCTGTGGAGCAGGAATGATTGAGAGAATCAATTTTGGAGTCTAATGTGCTCCGAAATGTAAACACACTGAGTAATGACACGACGCATTTCTGACATCAACAGATTTTTCATCCTGACTAATTATTATTAAACACACACACTTCTCCTCATGCCCCTTTTCAGTCTCTGCACAGCTGACAGCAAAGTTAAAGAAACTGTGAGGACTTTCTAAGTGGACTTCAAAAAGTCTCATCTCTAGATAACTGTCTGATCATAAATCACAATTTAAGATTAGATTATCAGCGCTATATTAGGTAATTTCTATGCTATTTCTCAGCTTCTCGATCAGGTCGGGCTGGACCAGATTTAAGGCAAGTCTCCATGACGACACCACGCCGGCTGACAGGTTTAGTAGCGAGAAGAGAGATCTGTGTTTTTTCTCTGCTGAAAATGATTTCTGTGATGTATTTAGTTGTAATAGTGGAGACAAGAGCTGGGCTGTCTGACAGAAAAGGGACATAAAAGCAGAAGAAAGCTAAACAGGAGAGTGAAAGAGCACATGCTAAAGGCTAAAAAAAAACAGGCTTAAAAACCAAAACTTGAGCCAAAGTCCTAAACATCAGCTCCAGACTAAAACACGAGCTAAAGCTAAAGCTAAAACATGGGCCAAAGGCCAAAATACAGGCTAAACATTTTGTGTCAATGTTCATTCCAACCCACATGACGAAGTTATTCTGCTGAACTGACTAACGCTGAACTGTACCAGCCTGTCTCAGAGCACCAGGGTGTGAGTAGCACTAAATATAGCTGGCTTCTAAACTACAATAAAAACGTACAAAATTTGCTTGTTTCCATGTTTCAAGCAACAGTGTTACATAACTGTTGTTAATTAAATCACCTCGTAGCGTTGTATCCGCTAAAAAGATATCTTGAACAAGTAGAATTAGTGCTTAAAAAGAAGATCCAACCTACCTTCACTTTCAAAACAAGAACATCTTGACAGTTTGTGCGAGTCCCCGACCAAAGGAAGTCATTGCAATCCATTTAATACGGACTCTCTTCACAGACAAGTAAAATGTAATGCACTCTTTTTTATATCAAGTTTTTTTTAGCAAGACAAAAGCCAAGGCCCTGTATGACCTGGTGGTTAAGTTGCACCCCTCATGAGACCAGCACTGGATCATGGCCTGGGTTCAGATACAACTCGCAGCCTTTTTTCTCATTATCCTCCTGTCAACTCCAAGTAAAGGCACAAAAAGCCTAGAAATACTTCTGTGAAGAAAAAGAGAGAGATAAAAGTTACATTTTAGAGACTTTAAGGTACTTTTTCTTCCATCTCTTTGCAGGTTTTCACATTATTCCCAGAGTGTCCGGCGTCGTCCCAGAGAGCTGTCTCCTGATCTTTGTCGGTTTGCTCGTCGGTGGCATCATCAGAGCGATCGGAGAGAAAGCTCCCGTCCTGGACGATAAACTCTTCTTCTTCTACCTGCTGCCTCCCATCATCCTCGATGCCGGCTACTTCCTGCCTATCCGAGCCTTCACAGAAAACCTGGGCACCATCCTGGTCTTCGCGGTGGTGGGGACTCTGTGGAACGCCTTCTTCATCGGCGGGATGATGTTCGCCGTGTGTCAGATCGAGGGCACGGGGCTGGGGAACGTGGACCTGCTGTCCTGTCTGCTGTTCGGCTCCATCATCTCGGCCGTGGATCCTGTGGCGGTGCTGGCCGTGTTCGAGGAAATCCACATCAACGAGCTGCTGCACATTTTGGTGTTTGGAGAGTCGCTGCTCAATGACGCCGTCACCGTGGTGAGCAAAGAAACCTCAACTCTGTCTGTTCAGTGAAATCAAAGGTGATTCTATGAGCGATCTTAACCACACACTTGACGACACCTGTCTCTCTCTCTCTCTCTGTGCAGGTTTTGTATCACCTGTTTAAGGAGTTCTCTCACGCAGGAACAGTCACGGTCGGCGACGCCTTCCTCGGTGTGGTCTGCTTCCTCGTGGTTTCGCTCGGAGGAATCCTGGTGGGAGCGATCTACGGCGTCCTGGGCGCTTTCACCTCCCGCTTCACCTCCCACACCCGAGTCATCGAGCCGCTGTTCGTCTTCCTCTACAGCTACATGGCTTATCTCTCCGCTGAGGTCTTCCACCTGTCGGGGATCATGTCGTGAGTCGCTCGGCCTCTGTGCTCTGTTTCAGACAAGAGTGTGTGTAAATCTTTTGACTGAGGGAGAAAATTATGGGAAAAAATCAAAATCTGCACAGCAATCTGTCTTTCATATAATTTATGAAAGAATAAGTGTTATATGAAGAACAACTGAGAGGGCACCGAAGCAAATCTTGTCTCACATGAGGGCACGAAAGCACATGCTCTAAGGCAGTGGTTTCCAAAGTGGGGGTCGGGACCCTTTGGGGGTCGCCAGACATCGATAGGGGGTCGTGGAATGTGTCCCAAAATCGAAAACTATGAACAATTCCACATTTTATCCATTATCGTAAGAATAGAAGCAAAAATAGGGGTTAAAGATAATATAAAATAATGCAAACGGAAAATGTTTTATCTGTTTCTCACATTTCTTTGTTGAAGTTTGATGCAGTGAACACAGCAAAGTGCACATTAGTCAGTAAATTTTCTACCGATGTGTTAAATTAAGTGTCCTCAGGTTTTTTTTTTTGTTTGTTTATATCTGTTTTTGGATTGGCCCATTAGTGTCGTATCACAGCAGGGAGTCGCCAGTCTCTAATGCTGCTATTCTGGGGGTCACAGACGGAAAAGTTTGGGAACCCCTGCTCTAAGGAAGTAACTTTTGCGTGTTTTGATTCTTGTGAGGGCTCTTTACCATATTTTGGCTGCCATGTGGACACTTATGTGTGTGTTTTGACTCTTGAAAGGGCTCATGAGTGTATTTTGGCTCCAAAGAGAACACTTTTGAGTGTATTTTGACTCTTAAGAAGCAAGTTAAGACTATTTTAACTTTCATGAGGGCACTTTGGGTGTGTTTTGACTCCAAGGGGGGCACTTTTGCATAGGGTTTGACTCCCTTTTGAACACTTTTGCACATTTTGGTTCCCTAAAAGAGGGTACTTTTGCCCATGTTTTGGCGCCCAGCAGGGAAGTTTCATGTTTTTACCGACCTAAGGGGCAGATTCATGTGGTTTGCTAACCAGTAGGGCATGTTTTTTATTAATACTGTTAACGATAACGAATAAAAACCAGTATTATAACTAATATCAAGATGACAACAGTGGTTATAGTGGTATTGTACCAGAATTGTACCAGAATCTATACTATATACCAGTATTATCACAATTGTTAAGCTGATACCAGAACTAATACTGATATTAAGCCCATAACTGTATTAAACAAACATTTGGTCGGGGCGCGGATGGCCTAGTGGATATGGCTGCGCACCATGAGGCTTGCCCTCGAGCGGGCGGCCCGGGTTCGAATCCGACCTGTGGCCATTTCCCGCATGTCACTCCCCACTCTCTCTCCCCTTTCCGACACTATCCACCGTCCTCCTCTATCAAATAAAGGCACAAAGGCCAAAAAAATAACTTAAAAAAAACAAAAAAAAAACAAACAAACAAACATTTGGTTAATGCCAATGTAACCACCAATACTAAGCTTATACAAGTATTTAAAACAAGAGTTGTATAGATACCAATATCAATACTGACAGTGAATTAATACCTGATTCTGTATTGATATTTCTTTAGGAATAAAGACGCTGATGTTTAACTGAGTATCAATACTGATAACCAGCTGATATATTATTAATTTCTTCATTCTAATCAGTGTTTGATATAGATCCTAAGAACTGAAGAACTCCAAAAAGACACTTGAGTGCACATTTGTCTCCAAAGAGCTGACTTTAGAGCACGTTTTTTAACAAATGGGCAACAGGTGGGTTGACCCCCCCCTGCCCCCCCTCTGTGCACACCCCTGGTGCCTTGAAAAAAGTGTGAGAAAATCTTTCGACTAGGGGGAAAGTTAAAAGAAAAGGTTTGAATGTCATATAAAATCCTGAGGGTTATGGGTTATAGAGGGTTATTTCTCCTGCAGAGGCTGTTGATAAGGACTCAGGCTGATCTCTGACTCAGATTAAGATTGTTGCTGCTGCTCACTGAGCCCAAAAACCATCAGACGGCATCTGAGAGAGAAACCGCTTTAAAGGCTTCATCACCTCCCATGACACAAACATTAGATATTAAGAGGTGGAGGAAAATTCGATCCAGTGGTGAGAAACAATGTAATCTCAATGGCTCTGACGGCTTCATGCATTACTGGTTGTGCAGGGCAACAAACTGCAGTTTTCACTAAATTAAATTTTTTCCTCCTGCTTCTTTTTCTTCTTTTTGCACTTTGAAGCTCTTCTCACAACCTGCTTACGATCCAACAGCGTGAAATGAAAATTCTTCTACCTTTTTCTCCTCGTTTTAAGAGTTTATCCTGAGTGTTTTTGTGTTTCACTCTTCTTCCTGTCGTGATCAGGTTAATTGCCTGTGGCGTGATGATGCGGCCGTATGTAGAAGCCAATATCTCCCATAAGTCGTATACCACCATCAAATATTTCCTGAAGATGTGGAGCAGCGTGAGTGAGACGCTCATCTTCATCTTTCTGGGTGTTTCCACGGTGGCTGGTCCTCACGCCTGGAACTGGACCTTCGTCATTTTCACCGTCGTCCTCTGTTTGGTGTCCAGAGTTCTCGGTCAGTACGTGATGTTAATGCACCTCTCTTCTTTTTTTCATATCATCATATGTTTTGGCTTTTACAACGTTATTTATATACTGAAGATAGGCAGTGGACAGAGCAGGAAACTGGGAGAGAGAGTGAGGGAGCGACAGAAATATAACCATGAAATCCTGAGCCAGTTTTTGCACCATTGCATCGTTTTGTTGTCATTTTATCAGTTTGTTTTCACTGAGGAAATCTCAAGCTTCCCTGTTTCTAACTCAGTAAAGTGTAGAAAGTCTGAAGCTCAAGTTATTTCACCTCATGTCTTATTGATGGTGCTTAATTCAAGTATTAATTTTGAGTTCTTGATGTTTCCTGTGTGTCTCAGGAGTCGTCGGCCTCACATTCATCATAAACAAGTTCCGCATCGTAAAACTGACCAAAAAGGATCAGTTCATCGTGGCCTACGGTGGCCTGCGGGGAGCAATCGCCTTCTCACTGGGGTTCCTGCTGAAAGACAGCAAGATGAAGAACATGTTCCTGACGGCCATCATCACCGTCATCTTCTTCACCGTCTTTGTGCAGGTGAGAGGGAACAAACTATTTCAATCTGTAATGGATGCATAATGCTAATGAACACAGTAAACAGCTGATTTTAAAAGTCAAATTATAAAACCAGAAGCTCTTTGAGTTCTTTATTTAACCAGTTGAGCGACCTCTGCTGGAGTCTGACTGTAATCGCAGCGTTGTAGTGTTTTTAGAGTCCACACTGAAAGATGAATTTTCCACTTCTTGTTCTCAGGGAATGACGATCAGGCCTCTGGTTGAGCTTCTGGCTGTGAAGAGGAAAAAGGAAAGTAAAGGATCGATAAATGAGGAGATTCACACACAGGTGAGATTTAAAAGATTAAAGAAAGATTAAAAAGATGTAGTTTCACCCTTCATTGTTGAGAAATTTGTACTTAGAAATTATAAACTAGGGTGACTAAACGTCTGGATTTTATAAATTCACCAAAATGTCAGGGTTTTTCTCAGCTTGTTCTTTAGACCATTGATATTTATAATAAAGTGCCACATTAGGCTACTGACATTATTCTGATGCACCAACCTGTCAGGATGTTGAGCAGGAAAACACGCTCTGACTGTTTGTGCTCTCAGACAGAAAATGCTGATGTTGAAATAAACTTTTGCAAACAAACTGCAGATAAATGGTAGTACCCCTTTTTTTCCTAGTGGGTGTGACCAGTGTGGAGGACTTTTTTTGGCCCATATAAAGTCATATTTTAGGGTAAAAAGTTTCAATTTGAATTACAAAGTCAAAATTCGAAGGTTAAAAGTAGAAATTTTGAGAAAATTAGATGAAACGGGTCAACTCTGGATCTAGAATGTTCAAGTACAAGAAACAGTCAAAAATTTGAGAGGACAAAGTCCAAGTCACGAGATAAAACATCAATATGTTTAGATAGAAAATTAATATTTTGAGATATTAAAGTCACCACGAGGAAAAAGAACATTTTGAGATGAAAAGTTAAAATTTTAAGTCAATTTTATGAGACAAAAATTCTGTTTTTTAAGGTAAATACTTCAAAATTATTTGCCTAATTTGGAAATTGTGACTTTTTGTGTGTAAAATAAAAGTTAACAAAGCCAGTTTTTCATTTTTGTATATTTGTAACTGGCAGAAATGGGCTTCTATACATCATTCATGCACATTATAGAAAATTTTCACTTCAAATAAAAAAGGGGGGTTGCATTGATGCATTGGTTATGAACCTTCTTTGTCATCTTTGAGTATCTTTCCTTTGGGTATTTTGCTGAATCTACAAGAGTTAGGGATCCTCTTTTATGGGTTTTTAAAATATGGTCTCCTTATATAAGCATTAACTTGTTTCTGTCTTTAGTTCCTGGATCATCTGCTCACAGGGATTGAAGAAATCTGTGGACATTACGGACACCATCACTGGAAAGACAAGTGAGATTTTACATCCAGTTTTTTATGACCTACATGGTTCAAACTATACGAGTGAGTTTGAATTGATTTCTGTCCTTCACTCAGGCTGAACCGTTTCAACAAAGCTTACGTGAAAAGGTGGCTGATCGCCGGCGAACGCTCCACCGAGCCGCAGCTCATCTCTTTCTACAACAAGCTGGAGATGAAACAGGCCATGATGCTGGTGGAGAGCGGCAGCGCGGCCAAGCTGCCCAACGTCGTGTCGTCCGTCTCCATGCAGTGAGTGTCAGACAGAAAATGAATCATGTTTTCACTTCTCTGGTTAAAAAAAAAGTGTCAACACCTGCTGCGGAGAATTCAAACCAACATAAGAGGAACACAACCTGATCAGAAAAACCAAAAGTTACACAGAAAAATATAGATACTCTTAGTTTCTGTTTAAAGTTTTTAAACTCTGATGCCCAAAACTTTATTAGTCACAAACATCCTGTATAAATAATGTGTGATTGAGTCTGCTGGAAACTTTGTGTTCCTTCTGACTTCATTGAAACTTTGGCTTTTTGCCTTTGCATGATTTTTCTACACCCGAAGTTTGTTGAGGTATATTTTAACCTTTTTAAAGCACCTCTTACAGCCTAATAAGCTTTAAAACATTGACCCTAATCGGAAACTCTCAATGCAAGGTTCTTGCTTTTAATGACTCTCCTCTCTTCGCCTTGTAGACTTTTTTTTCTTTTACTTTTTTAACAAGCAAGAGAAAACAAGCAATACAGATGAGTGAAAAGCAACCAACAGGTCATCTGTGCATTCTTAAGTTGTAGTAGAGTAAAATAAATTCAGTTCATATCGCAGTGGTTCATTAATCCTTCAAAGTAATGTACACAATCCATTTTTACCAACATTGCAGAAATGTTTCTCTCCTTAGATTAAGTGAAAAAGTCAGTCTTTCCATATTTTCAATTTGAGTCATAACATCTAGCCATAATAAAATTAAAAAATAAAATTTTTAGCAAGTACTTATCCTTCTTTGAAAGGTGGAAAGGAATATTCCCAAGGTAAATGGTAAAAAATGAGAAATCAATTCCATCACCAAAAATGTTTAAGAGTGTCTCAGTGCCTTGTAGACTTTTTTACCCATGACCATTAATGTAATATCTTTATAAAAGTGTCTCCTCTGCTTTGATGAGTATCAGTGATAACTTTTGTGTCTCTCTTCAGAAACATTCAGCCCAGAGATCCAGGAAGAAAACGAGCCATCCCCAGTATTTCTAAAAGCCGTGAAGAAGAGATTCGAAAGATCCTGCGAGGAAACCTGCAGAAAACCAGACAGAGGGTCAGTAACAAAAACAACAGCTCGTTCCCTCTCTGCATTTTCTGAGAAAGCAAAAACTTATCATGTTGTGACCACCTGGTTTATCTTTTTGCTCTTCAGCTTCGCTCTTACAGCCGCCATGACCTGTTCATGGACCCGTTTGAGGACAACGTGAGCGAAATGCGCTTCAGGAGACAGAGGGTGGAGATGGAGAGGAGGGTGAGATTAAAACGACCATTAATCCTGAATTTCATCATCGCAGTTATCAGTCATGAGTTTGGATTTTAAAAGTTTTGTTTTGTCTCAGATGAGCCACTACCTCACCGTCCCTGCGAACCGTCAGGAAACGCCGCCTGTGAGAAAAGTCTGCTTCGAAGCAGGTCAGTTCAAAGTCACTGATTTGATCCTATTATAAGCCATCATTTTTGTTTTGTCTTATTCTTGTTTTTGGTTTTATTATCACTTTTATTGTGTTATCATACTTGTTGCTTTTATCCTCTGTGAAGCGCCTGAGAGTGTCCAGAAAAGTGCTTTATAAAATTTTTTTATTATTGTTATTATTATAACTATTCTTCAAACACAGGGATTATATTTGAACTAAATGAGGCACTTTTTATAGATAAGAAATATTAAAAAGTAAAAAAAGAACATTAAAAGTTATGGTAATAATTTATCACTTTTATTAACCTAAACATATATTAAACATCTACCAATAAGTTTGTATTAGTGCATTT
The DNA here is from genome assembly GCA_008086565.1 of Thalassoma bifasciatum. Classification (NCBI taxonomy): domain Eukaryota; kingdom Metazoa; phylum Chordata; class Actinopteri; order Labriformes; family Labridae; genus Thalassoma; species Thalassoma bifasciatum. The sequence goes on from RPOG01001248.1 coordinate 39,802, forward strand.
AGTTTGTGTTTGTAGGTAACTTATCTTACCAAGTCGACACTGTGATGATGATTCTTTAAAAATATAATAAATGATCACCTGATACTCAAAGTGAATCAAAGGTTGTGTTTGGTTGTAATATTGTTAAGGATTTTATCAGTTTATTCTTACTACTGTAACATGTTGTTAAAATGTGTATCTTTTTTCCATTTAGAAAACTATGGTGTTACTCAGACCATGTAATCAAGTTGATTAAGTTTATTTATTTATTTATTTATTTATTTATTGCAAAACATGTAGGCAAAATAAGCATAAGCTTAATCCATTCGATTAGCTTCAACCATTATGTGATATTTGAATCTATAATGTATTTGTTGTGGGTGGTCTTTAAATGCTAATCGAATAAATTGATTTGAATTGAGTTGAAACACGACTTTACAACTACACACCCTGTGCATTATTTTTAAAGATGTGTCTTTGAATGTTTTTCATGTATTTGTATATTAATTTTAAGTGATTTTGCCCATTTGCAGGACTGCTGGATGAGACATAAAAACATGGAAGTGTTTGTGTGCTTAGTTTATGAACCAAATTTATGAATTTCCAAACTGTTTTGAAATCAAAGAAATGATCTGCTGTCAGAGTCTAAAGGTTGATAAAGTAACATTTGTGTTTTTACTTGTTAGCCCTGTAATCAGGAAGATAATGTTTAGTGGATTAGGGGTTAAACAAATCAAATCCCCTCAGGGTGAGCAGAAACTCTCTGTATAACCACCTGTTCACCATGCACTGTCATCTACTTGATGTTTTTTTCATCTCTGTGTTTCATTTCTTTTGAATAAGTCATGAATTTCCTGTCAGATTTCTCTCAGCAGCTTCTTGTTTGTGTCTCTCAGAAAACCAGGTATTTACCTACGATGACAGCGAGAGCCCGGGGGGCCTCACGGCTCGGCCTTTCCCCAGCGCTCCAGACGCTGTCGGCGCGTTGAAGGATTCCCCCCAGAGAGCCAATCAGAGAGAAGCACAGAGGGCAACCAGGGCCAAGGAGGAGAGGGAGACGGTTTCAGACGAGCAGGAGGAGCAGGGGGAGCAGCCACAGAAGCTTCCACGGTGTCTGAGTGACCCCGGCCCAAACCAGGAGGAGGAGGAGGAGGACAGATCCGGACGCTCGTGATAAAAAAACAAAAACATGTTTACAGATTCATGTAGTCTGCTCCTCCTGCAGTCATGGGAGTCGTTGCAAAGCTTCATATTTATGAATCCACGTTGCCAAAAGTGTTACTTGTTCCGTGATGCGAGCACATGCACAGGAGCTTTTTCAGTCAATTTACAAAAACGTCTTTAATGCAACACATCACCAAAGCATGCACGACTCAGCTTTTGGTATCACATGATGTATTCAAAGTGACTTAAGTGTTCGTATTTTGTGTCTTATAAGAGGCCAGTATCTTTAAAGAAGGAGTTTTAACAAACTTGAAGCACCAGACGGGTGGAGTGTAGCACCTAAAAGCCCAATATTTGGAATTAAGAAAATCAAAATTAAAAAAACAAACTACAGTTTACATATATTCTAAAGCCTATATCAGTATCTGCTTTCATCTACATGTTGAGATGAATACAAAGTTTACGACCGGTGCCTTTGTTTTGGTAACATCCAACTCTGGACATATCATTGTCGAATTTCTCTAAAAAAATAGTTTGAGCTAAGAAATATACATGCTTCAATCCCTCATATATTTTGGTATCAGCGCATAAAAACAGTCATCCATCATGTTATTCTTCTAAACTCATCTAAACTGAGTAAAGACAGAGACAAAAAGCACAAACCTGGTGTTCCAAAAGTGTTGAAATCATCCTAAATGTAAGAAAAGAAAATCGCAAATATTGTTTGAGAGAGGTGTGTGAGCTGTAGATGAGGACAGGTGCCACTGGTAATATAAAAAAAATAAAGGTTTGAAATTTTCATGTTAATTATTCCAAGAAAAAAGTCAGAATTCTGGGAAAAAGTCAACAAAAATGTTAGTAATAGAATATATTTGTGTATATTCGACCATATACACATATATATATTTATACCAGTGGCCCTAATCTTCTTCTGCAGTAAAAAAGCTTTAGCCCTGTATTTAACGTCGCTGCATGACTGGTCAGTGTTTTCTCAGGGACTGCACCACGGCTCAGTATTAACAAACCTTTTTCTCTGTTGTTCTTCAATGTTCATCGGCTTAAAATGTATTTGTTTTGTGTTCGTTTGACGTCAAAAAGCTTCAAAGTATTCCAGAGGAAGCTTGACGTGTCTGTGTTTACGTACCTGAGTTTGCTCAGAGTCACCTTTGTCGTATCTGCTCCTCAAAGCGCTGAACTGCCTGAATGTTTGCCTTAAAATGTTCCTGAAACACTTTACTGAATCGGTCCGCAATTTTCATCATGACTAGTTAATAATTATTCAATTTTTCTTATTATTCATTTGAAAGTTTCCCTAAATTTTATGATAACTGGGTGTAAACAAGCATGTAACCTCTTTGAAGTAATGTCCAAATTTAATCTTGGGCAAATAACTGTTTGGTATTATTTCTTTGAAACTTCCTTTGAATTTCAAGGTAAGAAGGGGACAATTAGTGTATATTGTCTTTTAAATTAAATTACAATGACCACAAAAAGTTTGGAGAATTGTCCCTAAACCACCACGTAATTATATTCAGATGTTTTCAGAGAAGCAGGTGATAAATAGCAGCTGAATTCCTGACTGCATTTTGAGTAATATTAAGTTAGCTGTAAATCACTCACTTATTTTCATCTACAATTTTTGAATCTGAAGAAAAGTTCAAAGAAATTGAACAAAACAGTTACTTACCAATTGTGATTTGCTTGCAGTAGAATTCTGACATTATAAAGAATGTATGTGCTGAGGTAATTTCAAATAATGAGTTATAAGAAGATTGTCTAATTATTACCCGATTCCTATGAAATTTGCAGACATGTAAAGTAAAGTGTTACCAGTGTTTCTGCCTCCTGTATGTTCACCAGTCGAAGTATTTTTATATTTCAAGAAGAAAAAAATGTCTGTGAATGTTGCAAATGAAGACAAGCTTTAATACCTGCCTGAAATAAAAGGTGAATTATTGCCTAAGCACAGGATTAAAATGTTGTTGTGGGTGAATCTGGTGTCATTTCATCCACGTTACTTAGTTTCTATTTCTGTGGCCTGTAAAGATCTCTCCATTGTGGCTCTCAGCGGAAACTACAGTCCAAATAACAGGGAGTTTGGAGTCCCTGACATGCCAACCAGCCGTGTGTGTGTGTGTGTGTGTGTGTGTGTGTGTGATGGGGTTATGACATGAAGAACAACAAACACCCTCAGGCAAGCATCACAAGCAGACATGGACTTCAGTGGCACCTGGCAGGTTTATTCTGAAGAAAATGTTGAGGATTTCTTAAGAACAATCGGTAAGAGAAGAAAAATAATTACAGGGTGCGTTTTCTTTGAAAGTATGTGATCATTACTGAGTATTTTGAATTTTCATATGTTAAAGGTGCTCCTGAAATGATGGTGAAAATGCGAAAGGACAACAAACCAGTGATTGTGATCGAGCAGAGCGGTGAAAACTTCACCTGCACCATAAAAACTCCTGTCGTCACCAAAGTTCACTCTTTCACCATCGGGAAAGAGACGGAGATGACTGCTGTGGATGGGAGAAAGTTTAAGGTAAATTAAATTAAAGATATTTCTTTAGATAAAAAAAAGACAACTATTTTTTTGAGATTGGCAGATATGAATGATTTAACTTTGGGGAAATTATTAAAACACTTTGATTTACCTTAGAGACGTGTTACACTGCAAAACTAAAATCTTACCAAGTGTTTGTCTAATTTTAAGGAAAAAATGTAGATGTAGACTTTATATGAGCCACACCTGTCAGAGCAGTCCAGAAAATGTATTGTTTCAAGTTACTTAAAGACAAAAATGATGTCTCAATTGCATGTAACGAGAAAAAATAATCTACCAGTGGGGTAAGAAAAAGAAGCTTCTTGTTTTAAGACATCATTCTAATTTCATGAAATTTGACAAGCAAGTTTTTCTAACCCCATTAGCTTTTATTTTTTACTCATTATAAGTAGTCTAGAAATCATTTTTGTCCTTTAGTAGCTTGAAATAAGACGTGTTTCTGGAAATTGACAGTTAAATGTGTTTCATATTAAGAATAAGATATAAACACTTGCTTTTGATTTTAGGCTTTTTAAATGTAAGATGGTTTAACAAGTTTTATACAGAAATTTAAAGAACAATGAAAGTTATTTGTGCAGCAATTTACATTTATATGGGAAATATACCATAGCATAGTTTGGTTTTATGATTAGTCTCATTGTTAAAGTGTAATTGTGTTGCTCCTGGGGCCCAAAAGACCATGAAGTTTAGGTCTTTTCACCCAGTATAAGTAGCAAAAAAAGTCCAAACATATTTTGTGTGTGTGTGTGTGTGTGTGTGTGTGTGTGTGTGTGTGTGTGTTTGCCAGTGCACTGTCAGGGAGGAGAATGGGAAGCTGATAACTGAGTCTGAGAAGTTCACATCAGTCCGTGAGATCCACGGGGACGAGATGGTCGAGGTCGGCAGCTTTATCTCTTTCTCTGATCTGTTACAAAAACACAGTGTGAGTTTTTTATTTATTTATTTATGTTTCTCTTTCTGTGTCGCAGACAATGACTGCCGGCCCTGTGACTTTCATCTCCAAAAGCAAACGTGTCTGATTAACACCTGGAAGCTTGTGAACCCTCGACCAGCTTCAAGCAGACGTCCATTTGGGAATAACATGAATCAAATAAGTCCTGATACAGGCTTTGATCTGAATAAATTCCAGTGATAAAATGACACAAAATGTTTGTTTTTATTATGAATTTCAGCCCAGGCACAGTATCATGTGTTAAAGAGCACTGAGAGTTAGGATAAGACGCGAATCACACACTAAAAATGCTTTTAGACAAGTGATGCTCTTAGAATTCCCATCTTCAGTCTCCAATATCCAAAGTTTATATTACTTTAGTTCATAATCAGTCAGAATTCTGAGGGACTAGTCAAAATTTTGACATAAATAGTCAGAATTATGATGCAAAAGTTGAAATTTCGTATCTCAAGTTTTTTTTTTTATTAAAAAAAGGAGAAATATCAAGAAAGCCAGTTTTTCCATTTTGATATTTTTAACTGGCAGAAATCGGCTTTAATACATGTACAAAATTTTCACCTCAAATAGAGAGGGACTGTTCTAAATAAATGTTTGGGTTGTGAGGCTACTTTGTCAACTTTGGTAGAGGGTCTTCTCTTTGGTCCAGAATATCATCGTCACCCTAATGTAAAACTATTTCAGCACATAGACTTCTAACATACTGTCACCACTTAGCAACTGCTGTTTATAGATTTTTCTATTTATAGGTATTTGTTTGAGTAAAATGAACATTTCTCTTTTTGTATATAAACTACTGGCAACATGACTCCCAAATTCCATCTATAAATATTGTAATTTTGAACATTTATTTGCAGAAAATGGAAAATGGTCAAAATACAAAAAAAAAAAAACCAAACAAAAAAACACTGTTTTCAGACTTCAAATAATGCAAAAAACAAAACAAAACAAAACACGCACACTCATATTCAATTTTAAACAAAAAATTACTAATGTTTTAACATAGGAAGTATTCAGTAATCAACATTTGGTAGAATAACCCAGATTTGCCATAACATCTCTCATGTTCTCCAGCAGTTTTTTACAGAGGAGAGAAATGACCACAGCAATGGTTTTTATACATTTCCTAGTTAAATAAGATCTGTTTCAGGTGATCACCTCATCAGTACCTCATTAGGTAGAAACAGGTAGAAACAGGTGAGCTTGTGTTTGAATTCAACAGACACGGCAACACAATGACTGTCATATAAGTAGAGATGCTGATTTCTGAAATTTTGCAGTCTTCCAGAGCTGTATTGATTTAAACCTGGTTGTTGTAGGTGTAGTTGTGGCCGCTGGGGGCGCTGTGGCGGCGCTGTTTGTTCCTCTTCGCTGGTTTTTTGTCTGAGAACAAGAGACGAAAGGCGCCTTCTCCCTGCGCATGCGCAACACATTCTTTAGCTGCAGATTTTCAGTCTTAAATATTTTCTTCTTGTGATTGAGTTAAACTTTATGGCCAGATACATGAGGCCCCCAAACACGTCTTTGTTTGTCCGGAACATCTCCGATGAGTCGAGGTGAGTTCACTTTCTGACGCATTTAAGCTCAGATTAGCTCCTGATGCTAATAACTGATGTTGATGTAGCTCATTAGCTGAAGCTTTAGCTGCTTTAACAGCGTGTGAGGCACAAAGTGATGCTTTTAGGAGTAGAATTCCATTTTAATCACTTATTATCTCCAAATTAACTTCTTTTTTGTGTGTTTTTACTGCCTTGGAAATGTTTCTTTGTTTGCGTCGCTGCTCATTGAACGATCTCGTGTTTATTAGCGAACAACGTGACGTTCGCGTTAAACTACAACATGTTTTTATTTGGTCCCAGATTTAAGATTCATAATAATCATGTTATTGCTTAAAAATGCAAAACACATTTATACTTGAGGAGAATTCCCTCTTTTTTCCCTTATTTTTAATTTTACTTAAAGCTGATTAGGGTTAAATTGATTCAAACGATATTTAAAATTAACGCAGTCCATCAAACTATTTTTGTTTTAACCATTTAACAAACAGAATTACAGACTTGGGTAAAAAAAAAAAAAAAAAAAGAAAAATTATCAAGCATCAAAAACTAGATTTTTTGCAACTATAGCGAATATTTTTTTTTGTGTTTTTTCAGTATTTTACGGAAATAATATAGCTAGTTTCAGAAAAATAGGTATAACTCAACTATTCAGACTTTCTACAGATCCACAAAATAAGAAGAGTTCAGTAAATACTTATACTCCATCATTTTCACATACACAAAAAAATGTGAAATCAAAAGTTTCAGAAAAATAAAGTATCTAAGAGTTTTGCATATCAAATAATCCTGTTTTTATCATTAAGGGGTTAAATAATAATAACAAGACCCCTCACCTTTGATAATAAGGATTTAAAAACATGGTTATAATGCAGAAGAAACTGAAAATACCCCTATAGAATGTGTATTGTATGTAAATATCATTGTTCTCAACATCATTAGAATTGTTGTTCCTTTTGATAATTTTCACCTTTTAACAAACATTGTATTTGTTTAACTGTATGATTCCATCCTTGGGTTAAGTCAGGATTTATATTTGGATACAGACGACAGACATGAGCAATCGGTTATTAAAATAACCCGCCCCAGTTGGAGTATTAATTTCCGTCTCATCCAGGCGATTAAATTCAGAGCAGAGAAAAAAAGGTCAAAACGAGCCGAACATTCGTTCGCACTCACCAACTGACATCATGACTCTGTTTTCTTCAGTAAAAGTGATTCTTTTGGACTAAACTGTATATTATGAATTAATCCTGTTGCTCTGGTTGTTAACTCTCAAATCCTCTCCAGGGTTTATTCACACACATGCAGAAACATTTAGGAAAGTATTTGTCCCTAACATTTTATTTAAATGTAACATGAAGAGCGTAATAATGCTGCAGGTGCTCAGATATGTTGGTTGGTTTTACATATAAATGCATGTTAAAAAGCATAATTTAGAGGCTTCCTTCACCCCCAAACACAACCAAAAGGTTAGAAAACGGCTATGGTTGCATTGTTATGTGTCACTGTAGCATCAGATCACAATTTTTGCGATGCCATTTTCTAAACAAGGTGACATACATGATGGAACACAAAGTCAAGATGAGTTTTAAGAGACATGCCATTCATTTCACAGCATGTAAAAGAAGCAGATGTAGGGTATTGGAGCCCCTGCCCCCTCATCAATGAGCCCAAGGTGTTTACGTTTCAGGTTCTTTATCATAGCAGTCAAACTTCAGTGCCATGCTCGGTCCACGCTGCCTCTTTTACTCAGTATAACTTACCTACCAGCTCTGCTTCTTCTCCGCCATGCTGCCTGTTTACATTTGATGTATTCAGCTCCACAGCCCAGTGGGTTATATAATATATAATAATATATATAATATAATGCACCTTCAGATTGTTGAAACCACCAAATAGTCCAACAAAAAGGAAGAAGACAAACAAACTGAAGGCAAAGTGTTACAATACTTGCGTGATTATGAAAAACGTTGATGATGCTCGTGTGCAGCGATCACTGATTTTTGAAAAGCCTGACCTGCTGATACCATTTTTTTAATAACTGACAGCACACACCTTCAATACTCCAATCTTATTCTTCTTGAAAATATCGCACCCAACAGAAGGGTACCAAAAAGTGGGATAACCGTTTGTTAAATTAAGGACTTGTTCCAGTGTTAGTCAGAGGAAACGCGACAAAATACGCGCAGTCCTGAGATGAAATGAACTGAACTGCATAGTGGAAACAGGTCTTTAGATTCTGCAAAAGCACTAACAGCCTTTTCAGAGAGTTAATGTTAAATTTGGCAACCTTTACAACCCTTATTAAGGCAGCATTTTTAGCCATTTATTCTCACAAAAGCTCCTGTAATATTTCTTATGTGCATCATGTTCGGCCTTTACAAAGTTTTAAATAAATAATTCACCACAGAAAAAACAGTGCAATCTTAGCTGTGTGAAAGAGTAAACAAAGAGCACGGTAACTAAAGCTTTAAGGCTCAGATCAGCAGGTAAGTGAAGTTGTGTTTTGGGGTGGACTGTCCCTTTAGCCCTCTCATGAGCTGCTGCTCTCATTAGCAGCTGTTATTTCTGGTTGATGATGTGGGCAGAGTGATGATCATATGAGTCATACTTGTATTTACGGTGTTCAGGCCTGAGGATTTGCGGCGTGAGTTTGGCCGCTATGGGCCGATAGTAGATGTCTACATCCCACTTGACTTCTATACACGTCAACCAAGAGGATTTGCATACATTCAATATCCTTTCCCAATGAGATTTTACTGCCTGTGCTCTCTCTAACCACTCATTGTCATTTCTTTCAGCAGAGAAGATGTGCTTTTTTTGTTTCTTTCACATACTTTGATTAAATATCTAACACACATATTTCTCTGTTATTGCTTCAGAAAATGTAAAAGCATCCAGTTGTGGAAACCGGCCACAAAGAGTAACAAAGACCCGTGTAGAGTAGCTGTAAAGACAAGTCACACAGACCTGCAGGATCAGAGGGAGGGAAAAGATTGAAAAGAGAAAGTAAAGCATGAAGAGGAAAAGGGAACGGAGACAAAGCTTGGATATGGCGGCAAAGAATTGGGAAAAGGAAAGAGTTTTAAGAGGAAAAGGCAAAGCAGGAAAACCCCAAGTCTCTGTGGGAGTCGGTTAAAGAATGTAAAGATCAAGATGAAGTTCAAAGTCAAGCAAAAGGTAACAAGTCTGAATTATTTTGTATCCTCCAAAGACAAATCCACAATCTGACTACAAAATCAGCTTTCCCTGTGATGACATTTTTATCTTAATCAAAGCACTTTGATCAGATATTTGTGTTTGATTTGTTGTTATATTTGTAGTCCTGATCCCCAGACTTTTATTTCATGTGTTTGAAAAGCTTGCCTCATCTTTTATCTCCACAAAAAAATCACTTGAATGTATTTTTGTTGTTGCTTGTTAAAGTACAGTATGTATAATATTATATTTCCTCATCTTTATGTGTTTGTTATTTGAAATCAGGCCACACAAATTTCATGACAATGTTGCAATAATAACATTAATCCATTTGAAATTACTTTTTCATCTCTGAAATTATATTTCGAGCAAAACACGTTTCTCCTTTGCTCATTTTAACTGTTTGGGAGAGAATATAGAGAAGTATCTGAATTTGTGTGGCCTAACCAAACATAAAAGAAACCAAACCCTTAACCAGCCAGCACATTCGAAGATGTGCGAGATGCAGAAGACGCTCTTCACAGCCTGGACAGGAAGTGGGTGTGTGGACGGCAGATTGAAATCCAGTTTGCACAGGGCGACAGGAAGAGTAAGTTGTTTGCGCTTGTTCTTTTTTAACTATGTGTAACGACTGTCAGGTAACACCATTTCATCACATATGTTGAAATTCCATTATTTAGCATGTGGGACAGTTTTTAAACGTTGTTTTAAACAATGAAGAAGAAAGACCTTTGACCCTCTAAGGCTGGGAAATTGTGTTCTTGCAGGGACATGATGCACAGAAATTAAGCAAAAGAACGAGTGTGGCTTTTACACTTGTTAGACGTAGCGACATAGTGGCGCTGACAGTCACACATTCTTCATGTCTCAGTGCTTAATGTTGCAGTGATGGGTTTGTAAAATGTGCGATAAAGCGAAGAACAAAAAATCTTGATAAACCAGACCACAGGTTTTTTTTTTTTTTTTTTGCTGCACTTCCTACATTGAGATAAATTTAATCACATTATGAAATTTAAAGTCATTCTGTTCCTCATTTCCGAATAATGATTCACCACAGTTCTGAAGAAAAACAATTTCTTTATTTTTTTATGGATGACCATGGTTTTTTACATTAAAAAAATGTCCATTCATAAGTGTCTGGTACACACAGTAATTTGCTTACACGATTGTGATAAAGTTTGTTCTGGTGTTATTGTGGTCTCTTTGCAAAGTTTGCACTGTTTTGAATTTTGCTTTGGATTATCAAAAAATGAAGTTTTATCTCAAAAAGTAACTTTTGGACAGACTCCTAATCTATGTCCTGTGGTTCCAAAAGGATATGATACAATTTTTCTACATTTACAAGTTTGAGGGATAAAGTTCTGCAATTTCTGCATTTGAAAAAACACTTTTCAATTTTTATAGGGTTATTGCACTTTCAGGCAATTTATTGTAGTAGTAAAGACATACAGGGCCTATAAAAAAGTTTTCACTCCCTTGAATGTTTTACCTTTTTATTGCTTTAGTAAATGAGTCAAACGCAACATGAGTTGGTTTTTGTGTCCAAAAAAAGTAAAAAAAAAAAATAAAAAAAAATCCTCTTAAGTATCACATTAAAAACTGATCTCTACAAGGTAATGACAAAGTATAGACACTGTAAGTCAATATGTATTATTGAGATTGAGGATAAACAGGTTAAATTGGTGTAAAGCAAAACACTCAAAAAAATTCCACAACAGTGTAAATGCAAAAATAGTCTGAACATGTCCTGGCAGACTTATGCAATTATGGAGCTTAAAAGGTTAAAGAACCTTTCAACAAAATCCAGCGTTTATTTTCACTTATTTTGAAAAGATAACTCTGCAACACACTGAGAAATATGTAGAAGTGCATGCACATGAGTTAAATCAATTAAAGTATGGATTGTTTGTCCAAGTTCAGTTTTATCCCACTGCTGGTGTCAAATTATCTTTAGTTGAAAGGGCATTTTTCCCCTTACACGACAGATTAATTGTGAATTCCCATTAAATTTGGACATAAATGGAGAAAATACATCAGTTAACATTTCCTTTTACCCCTCATTGTAAACACGGCAGCAGCAACAACACATAGATAAATGTATATTGATTGTGTAGAGTTCAGCAGCAGTTTGTGCTCCCTGTGATTCAGTTTATGTTTACTACCAACGAATCTATCGACTGTCTACAAAAATGTCCCGAAGCTTCAGTCGACGCTCTGAACCCACGGAGGGTTAATGTGGCTCTGTCAGAAGTCAAAGTTTTCAGATGCAAATCAACCAAAGGCCACATAGACGCGTTTAACAAATATCCACTTTGTCCTCGTGTAATTCAGTAAATCAGTGCGTTTCCTTGATCACGTCTTAAAATGATTCTGCTTATAACTGCATAAAAATGTTAGTTTATACAGTTTTATTTTAGAAAAAGTGTGAATGTATTGTATTTTCTGTTTGTGGTTTGTGATTTTTTTTTTCCTCTTGTGATTGTTAATTCACCTCAGCTCCAAACCAGATGAAGTCAAAGGAGCGGCGTTCTCCGGGCAGATCCTCTCGATACGACGACTACGATCGCGACAGTCGACGCAGACGGTCACGCAGCCGCAGCTACGAGCGATACAGGTCACGCAGCCCGTCTTACGATCGCCACCGCAGAAGATCTGAGAGTCCACGGGAGTGAGTTTGTCTTTGATACGCGCTTGAGTTTTCTTTCCTTTGACGTGTGAATGACGCCTCTTCTTCTTTCAGGTCTCGAGGGCGAGCGTACAGGAGAGGAAGAAGCAGGAGCCGAGAGGACGACCGGTACGACTCCTCTTTGGCTTTTTTTTTGAAAACAAAATAAAATCTCACCTGACACATTCTCTGGGTAAAATGGTTTGTGAATGATTTAATGTGTCACATCCCGTAGGTACAGACAGAGGCCGCGCAGAGAGTCCAGAGGCAGATCTCGCTCCCGCTCCAAGTCCGCCTCTCCACGGGAAAACGTCAACCCGCCATCGACCTCCCATTACCCAGAAGAAGAAGTGCATCAGACTCACTCCCCGTCCCGCTCCAGATCCCGCTCTGCGTCGAGATCCCGCTCTCATTCACGCTCCAGGTCACGGTCCTGGGCCGGACGCAAATCAGGAGGTCGCTAAAATCAAAGACCTTTCCCAGTTCAGTCGTGTGTCAGCCGGACCCTGAGATGGTCTCGTCTTTTTGTTTGACATGAATGTAACGTCACTGAACCGTCTGGAGAAGGCTTGTTTCGTTCTGCGGCTCCATTTTAAGAGTGATGATGGTCCTTTGCTTGATTTTATAACGTTGGTTTGGTGAGATTCCCCCTGGTAAGAATAAGGAAAAGTCAGTTTCTGTGTTTGGTGGTGAACAGCCAGGAGTGAACCCTTTTTTTTTTAAATTAAAGTTACTGATGATTATTTTTTTGTTTCTCTGTTTCTTAACAATTTCAAACCCTATGCACCCATTTCAGGAAAGAAGGAAAAACATTCAGTATTTTAAAAAAAATCAATCATGGGGAACCGAACCAGCATTTCTGTCTTGTACCTCTTCCACAACATACTTTTTACTGCAGTGCTTTTTTTTCCAGTAGGATATCTGGGTTTTCTTACCTTCCTCCAGCTGTAGGTTATTATTTATTCCTGCTTTTCATTTTTCTTTCTAAGATCTGAAAACTCGACTATGAGAGTTGCAGGCTGAAATCTGACCTGCTTTACCTCAAAACAACAATTTCACTCAGATAAAAAACAGTCCAAGAGTTTCCAGTTACAAGAAACTGTAAGAAATTTTAGAAATAGACCAGTTGTTGTACTAAGTATGTGAGTTTGAGGGGGTATTACTCTCGGAAATGCAGATTAGGTGCTTATAAGCGTTCAGTGTTTGTCCTCCAGTGACTTTAACCACAAACTGTATCAAGACGTTTGTTTATCTGTTTTCTTTTTGTGGCGTTTTCTCGAAAAAGGTATTTTATTTTTGGAAAAAAAGTCTCCTAAATTTTCTGTTCAGCGAGGCGGAGAAGTTTCTTATTGGTGTTTACGACTGTGTTTGATGGTTCCTCGACATGAATCTTGTCACTGCATGTTTTATTCTCTTCGATCTTTAGTAGGAAGAAACTGTTATTTTGAGTAATAAATGGTTAACATTCAGTAAAAGGAAACAGAGTGTGACCTTCATTTTCTACACTGTGGTAGGTGGTGGTTTATTGAAGAGCTGCAGCATTTAAACGCTGCTGAATGGGACAATTAAGTACTCAGAGAAACAGAGCAATATTTTATCAATAAGCCACGTACAAATAAGAAAACCTGAGGCAAGAGGCCAAAACACAAGCTGAAAGCTAAAACATGGGGCTTAAAGCTAAAACAAGCTACAGGCTAAAACACCAGTTACAGACTCAAACATGAGCTGGAGGCTAAAAGAACAGGATTAAGGTTATAACAGAAGCTCGGTCTAATACAAGAGATAAAGGCTATAAAAACAAGCCGGATACCAAAACAGGAGCTAAAGGCTAAAAAAGAGCCAAAAGTTAAAAGAAGGGTTAGAGGCTAAAATATAGGCTAAAGGCTAGAACAGGGGCAAAAAGCCAAAACACGAGCTCAAAGCTAAAACATTGGCTAAAGGCTGAAACACAAGCTAAAGGCTAAAAAAAAAGGTCCAAAAGCTAAAACAGGAGCTAAAGGATATAACACACTTTTAATGCTGAGACACAAGCTAAAGGCTGAAACAAAAGCTAAAGGCTAAAAAAAGGTCTAAAAGCTAAAACATGAGCTAAAGGCTAGAACATGAGCTAACAGCCAGAACACGAGCTACGAGCTAAAACAATGGCTAAAAGCTGAAACACAAGCTAAAGGCTAAAAATGGATCCAAAAGCTAAAACAAGGGCTAAAGGCTAAAACACGAGTTTAATGCTGAGACACAAGCTAAAGGCTGAAACACAGAATAAAGGCTAAAAAAAGGTCTAAAAGCTAAAACATGAGCCTAAGGCTAGAACATGAGCTAACAGCCAGAACATGAGCTACAAGCTAAAACAATGGCTAAAAGCTGAAACACAAGCTAAAGGCTAAAAAAAGGTCCAAAAGCTAAAACAAGGGCTAAAGGCTGAAACGCAAGCTAAAGGCTAAAAATGGGTCCAAAAGCTAAAACAAGGGCTAAAGGCTAAAACACAGGTTTAATGCTGAGACACAAGCTAAAGGCTGAAACACAGAATAAAGGCTAAAAAAAGGTCCAAAAGCTAAAACATGAGCTAAAAGCTAAAACACAAGTTTAATGCTTAGATACAAGCTTGAGGCGAGAACACGAGCTAAAGGCTAAAACAGGGGTCAGAGGCCTAATTTGGGCCAAAGGCTAAAACACTGGTGAGGTTTGAGTTGGTGGATGAGCTCTAGCTACAAACAGAGTAAATGAAAGAAGAACTGACCGAGAGTCTCATGTCTGATAAGTGTTGAAGTTTTTCATCAAAGTGAATGTGAATGAAACCAGCACAGTTAAAGTGAGTCCAGCCACGATTATTGATTTCCTTTTAATGGATCAGCAGCAGGGAGGAACAACTTAAATTAGATACACAGAGAAAACCCAACCATGTGTGAAATGGGACGTGCCCCATTGATCGGAGTGTTGGTGGGGAAAGATTGATTAAACCAGGCAGCGGGAGGTGTCAGTTTTCTGTCAGGAGCCGCTGATTTGAGCTGCATCACATATTTGTTTACAGTCTGCTGTGTTCAGGGTGTAAACAAAAACAATCCAAGGAGACAAACCTAAATCAAAATAAACTTTAACCAAGATGTTGAGGCATTATTTATTTGTTTTTTACGCAAAAAAATGTATGTGTTTCTTTTTATATGAGCATGTGGTGCGGCATTACAATGGTTGCCAATACCTGCCAGTCAAAGAAATTAAAAAAGAAAACTTTGTTTTTTCAAGATTTTTTTTGCCTATATGTAGTAAAACTTTCAAGATAAAATTGCAGAAATATGAACGTCAAAATTTGAGATTAAGTCTACATTATGAGACAAAAGGTCAATATTTTGAGATAGAATGTCAAAATTATGATTAAAAAAAGTCAAAATTATGGATGAAATGTTGAAATTATGCAATAACTAGTCAAAATTTTGAGTATAAGTCAAAATTTTATGATAATACAGTGAAGATTTTGAAAAATAAAAGTTAAATTTTTGAGCTTAAAGGTTAAAAATGTTTAGATAAAATATCAAATCTTGAGATTGAGTAGAAATTATAGGAAAAAGTTCCAAATTTTGAGCAAAAAGTCAAAGTTTTTGTAATAATAGCATCAAAACTGTGGGAAAAAGTCAGAATTTTATGATAAAAAGTTAAATTTTAATATTATGTAAAAATTATAGGGAAAAAAATGTTTAGATAAAATATCAAATCTTGAGATTGAGTAGAAATTATAGGAAAAAGTTCCAAATTTTGAGCAAAAAGTCAAAGTTTTTGTAATAATAGCATCAAATCTGTGGGAAAAAGTCAGAATTTTATGATAAAAAGTTAAATTTTAATATTATGTAAAAATTATAGGGAAAAAAATGTGATAAAAAGCCAAATTAATGAAATTTAAAAATCAAAATCTTGACTTTTTACTGCATAGACTCCATCAGATCAGAACTGCTTTGGCTTCAATCTGCACCAGCATCATGCAAGACAAGAAAAACATTTAATTTTATTTACTGAGCAGCAGGAATCATGTCATGCTCTTGAGTTAAGATGAACCACAAAGTACCAGTAAGTAAAAATAGAGACACTTGGCTGAAATATGTCTCATACATTAAAGATGCGACTGGGAGTAACTGTAATTAAAACCAGGATTCCTTCGGCTCATGATCTTATTAATTCACTTTATGGATCCACTACAGAGGCCGTTCATGGTATACGGTTTACACAGAACTCTCACATGAGTCGTACCAACCCACTGCACCGTTTCTGACCTTTTGACCATTTTGTGAAGGATCAAACAAGTTCAGGGTCCTCTGAGTTCAACCACAAGCAGGCGTCCAGTGATTGAACATTTTGTAGCACATTTCACCCCCGACCAGTGGCAGGGAGCTGGCAGAGAGTCCATCACGATGCTGCGAGGGAAATGGCAACAGAGCACGGCAACAGCATCGATTGTTCTCTCTCTGGTTACAGCTTGTGAACAAGTAAAGGCAGCAGGGGTCATTTATTTATGGACAGTTTTCACCAACGGTGTGGATGAAAATCTCTTCCTGTGTTTTCATCTTTATTTTCCTCAAAGAGAACAAGAGGGGAAAAGGACAAAGGATGTGTTTATTATATGGTTGTGTAGCGTCAGCAGCATCTGCAGACGGCCTTTAATAAACAGTTATACATGACGACATGAAAGGTAAGATAACTTTCTCCAAATACTTTTTATAGTCTTAGATATTTATTAGCTGTTGTTCTTTCATATTTTGCAGGAAAACACTAAATTAGAATGAATTCTTCTTCAAAAACATCATAGTCTGACATTTGGTGTTAGTGTTGGCATCCAACCAAGTTAATCTACATGTTTCAGAGCTTCTGGTTCAGATATTTCACTCACTGCTTCGTGGTAAAGTCACATCACAACTCATCATACAGAGTCATAATCAGAATTTTTAGGAAAAAGTCAAAGCTATGGGATAAAAAGTTGAATTATGAGATCACAAAGTTGTAACTGAGATAGTAAAAAGACTTTGGAGTGAGCTCCAGCTGCCACTTCATATTATAGAGAAATGGATTGTGAGCACATCGACACTTATTTTAAATATGGCTATACCGCAAATTAAATGTTATTTTTGCCTATGGGTTGAATGGGATGGTGCAGAGCAAACACACTCTTGAACAGATTATAACCCTGTGGTACATAGTGGTCACTACAGTGGACACCTATTTAAAAGTTATTTATTCCTAAATTCAATGGTTCATGTGGTGGAAATTCATATTAGCCTGTGTCAGGATATTTTTTATTATTCTTAGAGCCTGAAAAAATGTTTTTACATTTTTTTCCCAAACATATAATATTTTTTAAAAGTTATAAACAAACATTTGTGGGTGAAAACACTTATAAACTATAAATTGTTCAGTGTTAAAATGGATGAAAAACAGTTAAAATGTTTCCCAAAGCATTAAAAAATGGAAGAAGTCAAACAAAAAAAAGTCATATTTGCATTAAGTTCACTGTTTTTTATATTGAATGCTCAGTTACAAATATTTTTTTTAAAAAGCAGAAACTTATTTTCATTCCTTAAGACAAATAAAAACACTCAAGGGAAAAATCCTGACACTGACTTTAATGATTCATGCACCAGAGGGTTAATACAGAAGCTGGAAAGTGAAGGGATGTAGGAACTCAGAACATAAATCTCATGATTTTGGTTTTTTAAGCTTGCTTTTTGAATTTAATAATCTCATAATTTTGATTTGTTATGGGCAAAAAATCTCAAACAGCCAGGTTTTTGTTTCTATTTTTCAACTGGCGGAAATGGGCTTCTGTAGTTTTTTTTTTTAATGTTTACTTGTTGTTGAAAAACAACCAAGCATCTATGCCAGCCCCAAAACTCTGTGATCAAAGCTCTGTTAAAAATCCTGACCCCTCTCATCCTTTGTCTCAGACCTTCTGGAGTAAAAATGGGAGACTGGAACTTCCTCGGGGGGATTTTGGAGGAGGTGCATATCCACTCCACCATGGTGGGAAAGATCTGGCTCACCATCCTCTTCATATTCCGGATGTTGGTGCTGGGCGTCGCGGCGGAGGACGTCTGGAACGATGAGCAGTCCGACTTCGTCTGCAACACCGACCAGCCCGGTTGCCGCAACGTCTGCTACGACCAGGCTTTCCCCATCTCCCTCATCCGATACTGGGTGCTGCAGGTCATCTTCGTCTCCTCGCCTTCTTTAGTCTACATGGGACACGCCATCTACCAGCTGCGAGCTCTGGAGAAGGAGCGCCACTGCAAAAAGGTGGCTCTCCGTCGGGAGCTGGAGGCGGTTGATTCTGAGCTGGTGGAGGCGCGGAGGAGGATCGAGAAGGAGATAAGGCAGCTGGAGCAGGGGAGGCTCAACAAAGCTCCACTCAGGGGATCTTTGCTGTGCACGTACGTGGCTCACATCGTGACCCGCTCTGTGGTGGAGGTCAGCTTCATGATGGGTCAGTACGTGCTTTATGGACACCGCCTGAGTCCTCTCTACAAGTGTGAGAGGGAGCCCTGCCCCAACGTGGTGGACTGCTTCGTCTCCAGACCCACAGAGAAAACCGTTTTCATGATGTTCATGCAGGTGATCGCCTGTATCTCACTCTTCCTCAGCCTCCTGGAGATGATGCACCTTGGATTCAAGAAGATCAAGAAGAGCATCCTGAACTACTACCCTCACTTAAAAGATGATCTTGATGATTTATACGTCAACAAGTCTAAAAAGAACTCAGTCGTGCATCAGGTTGGTGTGGGGACAACTGTGAGTCGCAAAACCACGATCCCCACAGCTCCATGTGGATACACGTTACTGTTGGAGAAACAAGGCAATGGACCCAACTACCCTCTCCTCAACGCCTCCTCTGCGTTTGTCCCGATACAAGGAGACCCTGGGGCACAACCAGAGAGCCACAAAGACATGAAGGAGGGAGTGCCGAGCCCCACAGAGCACAACAGCAACTCCAACAACACCAGCAGTGACACATGTTCCCCTCCTGCAGACAAGCAGGACGAGCCAGAGGAACAGTCCCAACACGAGGACATGGACAGTGGGAACTCTGAGTTTCCCACCCTCCCTGTGGCTGACACTTCCTCCTGTGCAGCTGGATTCACCAGGAAGTCACGGAAGGTCAGTCCACCGTGGAACCACTCCACGTTGTTGGAGGGAAACGGGTCGGACAGCGGGTCAGATTCGTACCACAGCAGAGACAGCAGAGACAGGAGAGACAGTGCGAAGCTCCGGAGCAGCTGTGTCGGCCCCAGAGCGAGGGTGCTCTCCAAGTCAGACATTAAGCGGTCGAGCAGGTCTCAGAGCCCGGACTCTGCGGGGGAGCTGAGCTCGGTGTCACGACACAGCCGGGAGAGCAACAGCCCCACAACCTCGTCCCCAAACCGCAGAGTGTCGGCAGGGAGCAGCACCAGCAGCAGACGAGCACCAACCGACCTTCAGATATAAACCAAAGACTCTCTAAGAGCTTTGTTTGGGTCACACTTTTAGGAAAATGCCTTTGTGACTGACTGCAATGAGTGACGAGGAGCAGCTTTCTTTACAAACATATTTAAAAATCTAACATTTACTTTTTGATTAACCTGGTTCAAACCTTCCTTCATCTCTAGGACTGATGAGCTTAAAATGATTTTGATGTTCGCGGCAGCTCTGTTAAAATGATTGGAGATGAATGGAAAACGCTCATGAATCCATAATGTTGTTTTAGGTCATGCTGTGCTGTTACACAACCAGATACTTTCACTTTCTAAATAAAGTCAACACTATGTTCAAACAAATCTCCTTCACCAACATCAAACATGAAACAATCTGCTCTTGACGCATCTGTTGAAACCGGGATGAATGTTAAATATCTGTATTTTTTATGAGTTTTCATTTTCACTAGGCACAGGAGCGACCTCTGAATTATTGCTTTTATATGAGAAAAAACTTGTTTTTCACCCATTACTTACTCGTTATATCAA
Organism: Thalassoma bifasciatum; assembly: GCA_008086565.1. NCBI lineage: Eukaryota > Metazoa > Chordata > Actinopteri > Labriformes > Labridae > Thalassoma > Thalassoma bifasciatum. Next base: position 59,849 of record RPOG01001248.1, read on the forward strand.
TCTAATTTCTTGAAACCACCCTGTAATTATTTTCTAAATGTATTTATTTTAGATGAATGTGTAAGATTTTTTTCATTTATAGAAGATGAAGAGACCAACTGATGCAAAATACTCAAAAAACTTTTTTTATTTCTGATTGCGCAAAAAATTTCTGTCATATAACAGAAATACCAGTGATTTAGTGTTCACTGCACTGCCCCTTTATGTAATAAACAAAACATCTTCATAAAAAGTGTCATCATTTTTTTCTTCTACATCCTTAAAGATGAAACTCCTCTTTTTTTACTCAGCAGCTCCCTCCTCAGACGGTGGTTCATACTGCATCAGCTGCAAAGAGAGATCACAAAAGTCAGGTCAGAGGATAAAGAGTCAAACACAGGCAGATTCAGACAGAAACTCGAGGAGCTTCTCACTCTGTTCCTCAGCTCTTTGTTTTCCTCCATGAGCAGGTTGCACTTCTGTTGTAGATCAGCCAGTTCCATGCGCAGAGACTCTGTATCTGCTGACTCAGGACCGGACGCTCCGAGGTGAAGCTTTATGAAACTGTGCCGTTGGTTAAAGTCAAAACTTCATCATTTGGCCCCCCAGCTTTTCTGCCTGACCCTCTTTGATTAAGACATTTCAAGCATAAAGATCAAAAGGCCTGATACTCGAAACAACTTATCACAGCTGCATTTCCTGAATCTCTGAGTTTATCTTGGAAAAAATAAAGATTGCAGCATGAAAAAATCAACAACCTGCCACTTATAAGAAAGAAATTAAACATAGAACTTTCTTTAATTTGCTGCCTTTGTTTTGGTGGCTGTGATAGTTGGTGTAGATGCCTTCTAAAGTGACTTCTTGGAGCCAAAATACGCCTTTCAGTGCCCTCTTGGGAGCCAAATAGGTGCCTAAGCGCTTCCCTTCAAGCCAAACTTGAGTTTTTGGGAGCCAAAACATATACTAAAGTGCCATCCTGGTTGGCAAAACACTCTAATCTGCTCTTTTGGCTGGTTGAAATGTGATAAACTGCCTTCCTGGGGGCCAAAACGAGTGCTTAAGTGCCCTCTTGGGTGCCAAACTGTGCGTTTGCACTTCAAAATATCTGTGCACGCTGCAGAAAATATACATAGATCACAGAATAACATGTAGTTTTGTATTTTAAAGATGTTTTAATTAGACATTCATCGAAAATGTGCTGATATTCCCGCTTATGTACCGTTTTTTAAATTCTGATGATCAAGATGTCAGGGGTACGAAAGTGTAATTAACTAAAACCTGGTAAAAACAGAAAAAAAATAGGATTTGGTTGTTGTGAGTGTGCGTGTTAAAGGGTTGTCTGTCTCTGTGTGTCAGCCCTGTGATTGACAGGCAAACAGTCCAGGGTGCACCACGCCTCTAGACCTAAGACAGCCAGGATAGACTTCAGCCACCCACAGCCCTGAACAGGATAAGAAACAGGAAATGACTGAACACAGTTAGTTTGGTTATCTCAAAGTGGATTTCATTCACACTTTATTGTCCTTTTATCCCCAACGCTAGATTGCACATTCCCAAACACCACCAAAGGGAAAACAAGGTGTTCTACAATGTGTTCACAAGCTGATATAACTCAATAAGCAGTCTTATCTCCAGACAATTAAACAAACAGACAGGATTAGATCAACTGGTGTCCTCTTTGGAAATGTGGAGCAAATTTTTTGTTGAATTCACAGGTTTAGGTGTTGCAGAAAATTGGCTTTAAGTGACAAAGGTTGATTCTTTCTCATCATTATTGCAACGATCACCTCAAAGGGGCAACAGACCTAACACATACAGTTGTGCCCAAAAGTTTACACCCTCCAGCAGAATTTCTGATTTTTTTTTGGCTTTTTCTCAAAATATGAATGATAACACAAAATCCTTTCTATCACTCATGGTTAGAGGTTGGGTGAAGACATTTATTGAAAAAAAAATAGTTTACTCTTTTTAAATCATAATGAGAACAGAAACTTCAAAAATGACCCTGTTAAGAAGTTTACACAACTCTGGTGGTTTTGTCCTGATAAATGCACAAAAGTGAACACAAATGTGTTTGAATGTCTACTAAAGGTAACCATCCTCACCTGTGATTTATTTGCTTGTAATCAGTGTGTGTGTATAAAAAATTAACAGGATCATTTTTGGAGTTCCTGTTGTCATTATGATTTAAAAAGAGTAAGCACAGTTGTTTGTTAATAAATGTCTTCACCCAACCTCTAACCATGGGTCACAGAAAGGTTTTTGTGTTAACATTCATATTTTCTGAGAAAAGGCCAAAAAATCAGAAAACTTTGCAGGAGAGGGTGACTTTAAGACATCATCAATGACATATTGTGTCTTTATTTACAGTTTGCCCCAGAATAAATCTACACAGCTGTATAAAAAAAGGATACTCCAGTGCATTGTTAGGTTTGTCAGTCTCTTCATAAAGTGCAACCAAAACTGTCAAAGAGAAACAACATAAGCAACAAGCAGTGACAACATTCAGGTGTTTTCATGCAGGATTATTAAAGTCTTACCGCTTGTTATAGTATCAAGAACCCCAGACTTTTCTAGATATCTTCTAAATTGTTCTCGCTTCGACTCTGAGGCCTGAAAATCAAACATAGGTATGAATTCTGTTAAAGTGCACATTGCTGTAATGCTAATGAGTTAGCTCGTGAGCCGTTATGTCTTGTAAACAGACAGTTTCGTGTAAAAAATAATTCTGAGTGTGTGACTCGATACTTACTCTGTAATGGGCCATTTATACGATGTTAACTTTGCAAGGCTAGCCAGAAATTTGAGGGTAATTGAGCTAACACGAGCTCCTGATAGTTTGCATGGATGTTTGTTTCACTCGAGAACTCAGGAGGGAACATTCGTTTCCATAACAACGGTTGTTTCCGGTTAAGTTTTACGGGTAGTATTTTTAAGACAGTAATTTTTGTTGTAATTATTTCTCAGAAAATAGCAACATGAAAAGGTTAACAGTATAAAATCGCATATTTGCGGACCATGTTTGTTAATTTATAATAAATCCATTTTTTCCACAAATCCATACGTACTTCCGTTATTTTAACTTCGGAAATAGAGAAGCTCTTTGTTTTTTTTCAGTCTGTGGTCTGGACTCGGTTTTCTATGGAAGGCCACTTTTGCCTGGTGAAGTGAAAAGAATGGAGGGAGCTTGCTCTTATTAAAAAAAAAAAAAAAAAAAAGAAAGAAAAACAAAAGAAGAAAGAAATAAAGAAAAAATTACTTGGCCAAGTTTCTGTGATGGAAATGAGCCTTCAAGTTTACCCATCAAACTATAAATTATTGCAAACATTAAAGCCAAAAATATTGCTTTTTTTAAAAAAAAAAAATTTATTCCAAAGTAAACCCAAGTGAAATTTACGACGGAGTATTAGGGCCATATTGAGAAAAGAAATTGAGGGGAGGAATTTTTTCCCCCTCTCCCTCACCCAGTTGGTAAAGTCGAAATGTCGAGAATAAAGTCGAAATGTCGAGAATAAAGTCGAAATGTCGAGAATAAAGTCGAAATGTCGAGAATAAAGTCGAAATGTTGAGAATAAAGTTGAAATAAAATGTCGAGAATAAAGTCGAAATATCGAGAATAAAGTGGAAATGTTGAGAATAAAGTTGAAATATAATGTCGAGAATAAAGTCGAAATGTCGAGACTTTATTCTTGACATTTCAATGTTATTCTCAGGGCTATATTTCGACTTTATTCTCGACATTTTAACTTTATTCTCAACACTTTATTTTGACTTTATTCTCCACATTTCAACTTTATTCTCAACACTATATTTTGACTTTATTCTCGACATTTCAACTTTATTCTCAACATTTCAACTTTACTGACTTGATGAGGAGGAGGGGGGGAAAAAAATTCCTCCCCCCATTTTTTTTCCCTCACTGTGGCCCCAATACTCGTAGAAATTTTCCATTTCCGCCGGTTTAAAAAATAGGACTTTAACCTCATCAGACCTAATTGGGAAAAAAAAACAATCTCAATGAAGACAGTTTCTCTATCTTTTTTTTCTAATGGCGGAAATTGGCTTCCATAAAAATGAAACCGTCTCATGGAAATACCAAATACTTTTTATTTCACTTTAAGAAACGTCAAAGGGCGGGGCAGCCGCTGGTCAGCTGTGAAAGCGTCACTTCCTTATTTGTAGATTTATAAAAGATACGTACACGCGTAATACGTCCGCGCAGCCGCAGTTGTACTTATCCGTATGTTTTGTAGATCAGTTTGGACAGTCCATGTTTTCATGTGACTCTCCTTCTCCAGCAGAGAAAAACAGAAACAGCTTACTTGTTGTCTCACCGGCTGTGATGAGGATTCAAACTCCACAGGTTTTATGATCAATAACAAAGAATAAAACCGACCGAGCTGCTTGGAACAGATGTCATCGTTTTAGAAGATTTCTTAAGGTAAGCTGTGTCTAAAAACATAGATTATAGCCACTAAAACAGTTATACACTTGTTATAGAAAGTCAAGTCAAAGGTAGACAAAACAGGCTTAACATGTTGCCTTTTGTTACAATTTCACACTTTTGACATGTTTTAAGTGATTAATATTACATTCTATTTATTCAATATTCCGAAAAACTCAATAAATCTAGAACAAAAAAGCCAGAAGCAGCTAATTAGATAAAAACTGCATTATTCGTTTAAGAAAAGAGAAGTGAATGTTGCTATTTATGTTTCTCACACATGATAGCAGAGATATTGGCTCAAAGAAATCTCACTGCTATGAGAAATTGTTGTGTGCTTTGTGAGAAAACAAGGATGTCACATGGTGTAATACAAATAATGAGCCTCTCATCGTGTCAGTAATAAATGTGTTTCTGTAATAATAGAGTTATTATGGTGTTAAAAGTTAGGCCAATAAATTTGACAAAACTTATACTGTATATTACAACCAACATTGCATTTCTTTTCACAGGCCATCACACTCATCAACAACTAAATCAGTCATAATAATAACAATAATAACTTATTTAGCTTATGAGCAACAACAGCCGGTTTGTGTGTCTCATTTTCACATTTTTAATGTCCTTATTCATTGTACTATTTAACTTAAATATGAATATATGTTTTTTTCCTTCTGTGTACACTTTTTTGTTTTTAAATATTGATATCTAATGTTTATTCATGCATATTTGTACAGACAGAGTACAGTTTTCTTTTTCTGAAATGAAAAAAAAGGAGTCTTTCGATGTTAATGCACAACAGAACAAGCCGTTTAAGAAAATATGACCTTTTTCTACATTGAAACAATCAGTTCCTTGTATTTAAAGGACACCAGAAATTGCAGATGGTGTTAATTCAGCGACTTTAGTTTACAAGCAGGTCTCTTAAATGACTTTTTTGAGTAACAATATCAGAAGTGTCCTGCTGAGGAAATTCACAAGTTAATGTGAGACAGAAACTTTGACATGGTGACAGGTGTAATCAGAAAATCCATGACAGCAGAGTCATGTCATCCTGTAAGAATAAATACGGAGAAAAACCCAATGAACTCACGTTTGAAAAATATCCACAACCTTAAGAGATAAAGATTTAGGGGTATTGACAGTTTACACCATCTCACTGATAAACTCAGGAAACTCAGTCTTTAGTTTAAGCCGTCAATATTTCAGTTATTGACAATTTTCTTGTATTTTTCCTTCTCTTCCTACTCAAACACTTGGTGTGACTAAGTCAAAATAATGCAAATCAGTTAAAATTATGAAAACAAATTAAGTCTCTGGATAAATATCCGTATGAAAAAGTAGTTGATTTGTTAATAATTTGCTCATTTGAAGCATGTATTTATCAAAAATGATTTATGTGATCAAGATAATTTTCTACCTTCTATGTTTTTTTTTCTACGATAAGACACATAATGAATAGTTAACACAACATCAGTGCACTTTAAACACACAGTGACTCCAGTGTGAGTGTGTGTGTGTGTCTGGCATGTGCTGACTAAACCCTTTTTTGTGCAGAGGTTTCAAAGCTGCAAGCATGATTGTTCATGTTGGATCAAAGATTCAGGCAGCTGACACATTCCTTATAACTACTGAAATGTGAAACTTTGACTGGATGGATGAACATGTGATCGCTTCAGCCCCAAAGTGTCTCACCGCAGTGAAAGCTGAAGGGTCACTCACAGTCAGTGTAACACTTTATTGATGTGATAACCTCAGACCCGCTGCCTCACATGATCCTGATGCGCTGTGATAAAAAAAAAAAAACACTTAAAATCTCAACTGTCAGGAAAAATTCGCAACATCCAACCATCCAAACTGTGGAGAAAATCTTCTTCTCTGCGCTTGAGGAGGGATAGAAGTTTGGAAGCCCAGCAACATGTGTGTGTCACGTTTCTGCTCATCGATGCTTATCAGAGTTTGAGAAGTGAAACTTTGACTCAGTATCTGAACATAAAAACAACCACTTCAGTGAATAAATCTGCTCAATGAGTGAGTGTCACATGTTAATTAAGGATTTGCAGTAAGTGAAAAACGGGTCATGTCTGTAGAGGAGGAATAGAAAACAGACAAAAGCAAACACAGCCAAAAAAGAAAACACACTAACATTACTGCTGGCAAAAAAAGGTTATTCTCTTATTGCAGATCATAAAATGAATAAATGCTTATGTTAACAAAATTACAACTGTTTACTTTTGCTGTCAAAAAGACTGAAAAAAAACATGAATTATATTATAAATACCATATTTTTACTGTCCTGTTTGAAAGGGAACTTAAAGCTCCTCTGTGGACAAATCAATTGGACAAATCAGCCCCTGCTAATTTTGTTCTGCACATGTGTGATGGGTGTTTCTCAACCAAGACGTGTAGTACTGTGTTTTTGTTGCAGTCAAATGAAACATGAAAAAAAGTAGGCTGACACCTACCCCCGCCAGTGGTTTTTAATGCTGAATTGGCAATTTTTAAACACCTTTTCTTCTTGTTAATAGTCTTGTTTGCTTTTTTTAAGACATAAAGATGCATTAACATTAATTTGAGTTTGTTTCATAAACAGCTAAAAACTCATCACAGTAGCTTTAAGTCCTGGTAGTTTGGATCCTGATTTTCAAAAGTTCCCTTTCATGTGTTGTCTTCTGTGACATCTTGTGTCTGATCACATCCTTTTGTGCGACCAGCAGGTTTTGAAGGACGCCATGATTCAGTAAACAACTTAGTTTTCAACGTGTCGGAGTGCCATGGCGCCACCAAATGGCTACTCCATCAACTCGACCCCCCTGGACGAGAGCGAGGACTGTGAGCCCCTCATCAAGACTGATGCAGGTGAGTTCACCTTAAGGACAGAGGTGTTTGATTTTCTGAAACCTTAAAGACAAGTTCACTTCACTCTGGTGGCTGTATTTGTGTTAGTAGGACAACTTTATACGCAAGATGCAACATTTAAAAATCTAATCAACTTTAAAAAATAGTGTTTGCATAAGAATTTGATAAAAACAGTTGCAGGTTATCTGTCTTCATGTTTATAATTCTGTGGGATAAAACCAAATAAGATCTCAGTCTGTAGCCTCAGAGTTATGTTTTTATTTGTTTTTTTATGGCCGATAAATGAAAGTGTTACACAATTTTCTGGTCCAGCTCTACATCTGTCACAGGTTTGTGTGTCTCTGATGACTCAGCACGTTTGTTATGATTGTAGGTTGTATACGCATCAGCACCTCACTGGTAACCGATTACATATTATGCAAGATGTGGATGAGGTAACTGACCATTAAATGGCTGCAGTGACTTTACATGCTGCTGAAGCGAAATCTGCAAAGACAGCAGTTTGTTAAGAGTTCACCCTTAGAGGACAAACATTAACATGAATAAGCATCTACATAAATAAACAGTTTTATTACACTGTGTGAATATTTCTGTGTTCTCTGTCGTCAGTTCCTCCTCAGTGCTGCTCCGCTCGCTTCAACCTGGCCTTCCTCATGCTCCTGGGGTTCTCCGTGGTCTACGGTCTCCGGGTCAACCTCAGCGTTGCGTTGGTTGCCATGGTGAACGTCACTGACCCCAAACCGGCTCAGAACAGCACCGTTGTCCACGCCTGTCCGCTCCCATCAGGGATGGAGAACGACAGCGACACTTTGCCACAGCCGGCCGGGGTAACGAGAACACAAATCTGGAAATGCTTCCAAAATCATAAACAATTTAAAACAGCAGACTTCAACCATTTTAAATAGGGTTTAGATTTAAATACAACATTTTTTTATCCATTTTCAACATTTTCAGCTTACCACAGGGTGTCAACGCATCCTTAAAAAGTCTTAACATAATGAAAATTAAGGCCTTAAAAAGTCTTAAATTCATCAACAATGTCATATGCTGGTCTTGGATACAACACTCAAAGGTCAGGACAATGTTATGTAATGTCACATATTTGTTTCTTTTTCTCATGGGACTTTTCAAGAAGGAGATATAGAGCGGCTGCTGTCTTACCAGCTGCTGGTATAAACTGTTACATGATTGAGCACTTCATGATTAAAATGCATTAAAAAAACTGTACTAAAGCTAGTTATAAAATGAATTGCAACACATTAAAAATATGCACGTAAAATCAAATGATGCTCTCACATGATAATGTAATTACAGAGCACATTTCAAAATAAAGTTACAAAGTGCTTTACAGTCAGCAAAACAATGAAGAATTAATAATCGAGCAAAATCAGGCAGCAAAACAAGATCAGATAGGAAGAAATATGAGACATACAATACTAAGATAACAAGGTCAAACACATTTTTTAAAACAAAAGAAGGCTCTCTGATAAATGTATGTTTTAAGAGGTGACTTAAAAGAGGCTACTGACTCGTCAGATCTGCCTAAGATGTTAGAATAGCTTCAAATATAGTCTGTAAAATCTTAAAATCAATTCTCAAACATACAGAGAGTCAGCGTAAGGAAGATAAAATTAAGAAGTTATGTGCTCGTGTCTCCTGGTTTTGGTTAAAAAAAAGCCTGGGAGCAGAAATTTTCATCAACTGGAGGCATTGACTCCTCTCTGCCTGGAAATACAAATGAATATGAAAAAAAAAGCTCTTTTATGTAAATTAGTAAAGAAAATATGCACATCACTGTATCTGTAACCTCTAATGTGTATGTCCACCAACACCTTCCCCCTCGTCCCCCGTCCTCCCCCCACAGATCCCTCAGTACCCGTGGGACTCAGAGACTCAGGGTTGGCTGCTGGGAGCTTTTTTCTTCGGTTACCTGTGCACACAGATCCCAGGTGGTTACCTGTCCGGTCACTATGGGGGGAGCATCTTCATGGGTTTGGGTGTTTTGGGCACCGCGGCGCTGACGCTGCTCACTCCTCTGGCTGCACAGATGGGCTCCTATTGGCTGTTTGCACTCAGAGCAATGGAGGGTTTTGGAGAGGCAAGTCAACAAAGAAACAGAGTTATTTATCAGATAAACACAGATTTGCAGCATGGGTTGAGGTATTTTGTCTTGGTGCCATGTTTAAGTGTTGGGTTTTTTGCCCACCAGGGTGTGACGTTCCCGGCCATGATGGCGATGTGGGCTCGCTGGGCCCCCCCCCTGGAGCGCTCTCGCCTGATGACCCTGTCAGGATCTGGAGCAAGCTTCGGGACCTTTGTGTCTCTGCCGCTCACCGGTTACATCTGCCAAACTTTAGGCTGGCCGGCTGTTTTTTACCTCTGTGGTGAGTCAAAGGGACTTTCAGACTTTCAAAAAACTGATTAAAACTCACATCTGTTTTTAGAGGCAAATGGTTTATTAAACCCAAATCAAAATTGTCTTTATTCCCAAAGTATCTTCAAAAGAATACAAGAAAATTTGCTCCATTTTTAAACTGCTAACAGTGTGAGTCTCCCTTTACATGACTTTAATTCTTCACCACCGGGTTTTGATTTCTGTGTGTCTCTATCAGGTGGTGCTGGATGTCTCTGGGCCATCTTCTGGTTTGCGCTTGTGTCTGACGACCCTCGAAAACATCGCAGGATCAGCCAAGAGGAAAAAGACTACATCATAAACTCCATCGGACCTCAGGTGAACAGAAATGATCCAAAGTTCAGAATCAGAATCAGAATCAGAAATACTTTATTTATCCAGTTGGGGAAATCTAGTGTTGCTAGATGCTCACAGTACAAGAGTAGAAAGAAATAATTATGGATAAGAAGGATAATAAGGAATGCAATAAAATTTAGATATCAAATAAAATAGAATAAGCAATAAAATAAGATACAACAAAAATGGAATAGAAAAATAGAATAAAATACTGAATAAGTGTGAAGTTGGTACAATAAGCAAGAAATGAGCAATAGAATTACAGAAAGTGAACCAAAACATTGCAGATATTGCACTTTATAATAAGTTGAGTAACAAATAAATTGAAAGAATGTGACAGTGCCAATCGTCCAATGCGAGATCTAGTTCAGGGATAATGAAGAAAAAAACTCTTTGTGCTTTATCGTCACTCCTGTTTTTCGATGTGAAGCTGTTATAAATTCACATACAGTCATGGTAGTTTGTGGTATAGGCTCATAAAAACACCTCAGTCCAGTCGAGTTTCAGAGTCTCACAATTTTACGTCACATCAGGTTGTGAAAAACCTGCAGAGTGAGTTTTTTTGGATTCCCATCATACTTCCTGTTTTCATTTCCCTCCCTTCTCTTCCTCTCTTCCTCTCCGGTGACATTTTCTGCTTAAGCTTTTGTTTTGTGTTAGTCTTGTGACCTAAAGGGTAGAAAGTCCACGTGTTAAAAAACAAACATTTAACAGCACTCAACTTCTCATTTCTCCGTCAGTGAGAGTCAACAAAACACTTCAAATCGTTCCCTTTTTTATTCCACCACAACATCCAGGATAAACATATATATTAACAGCCCACAAGATAAAAAATATGATGGAAAACGACATAAATTAAAAGTTTATTTGCTGATTCAATATTATTTATGAATACAGTTTTCATTAATAGTCCCAGGTTTTCAAGAGGTTTTGACCAATCAGAATGAAGCATCTTACAGACTTGTAAGAAACAGCAAGAAGTAGCAATAAAAGTAAGTTTAAGGTGGCAAAAATAGTCAAAAAACAGGAAAAAAGGCCGAAAAGGGGCGAAAATTCTGAGAAAATTTGGAAAATGGTCAGAAAGTAGCAAAACTTTTCAGAGGGCTGACATATTCTAACTTAATGATACACTGAATTTTAGATTTGAAGCAATAATTTTCAACATCAAAAGATATAAAGGCTTAGAATGATTCCCCCTATGTATAATGACTCTATATAGTATTTGGGTTTCACTTTCTCTTAATTTCTTTGAGAAGTACCTGTGTATTCAATCAGTTTATTTTCCTTTTTATCCTTTTTTTCTCCCTCATAAATGTGTTATTCTTATTCAAAAAAGGGTGAAAAGGTGCAAAAAATTGGGAGAAAACTTGGAAAAAGGTCAGAAAGTCGCAAAACTTTTCAGAGGGCTGACATATTTTCACTTTATGATAAACTGAATTTCCGTTTTTCTTTGTCTGCAAGCAATAATTTTCAACATTAAAAGATATAAAGGCTTAACATTGTTTGCTCTATGTATAATAACATTTTATAATATTTGGGTTTCACTTTCTTTCAATTTTTTGAGAAGTACTAGTGTATGCAAACAGTTTATTTTCTGTTTTATCCATATTTTCTCCCTCATAAATGTGTTATTCTTATTCAAAACAAATATACAAAAATGTATATAATTCCCTTCTACCTGGCAATTGATATCAACAACAATGGGGAACCTTGAAATAATAGCATAAGAAATCTCAACTGCAATACAGGAAACTATTTTGAGATTATTTTTTCAAATTGGTCAGCTGTAGTATTATGAAGGAACTTTAAATTCATTGTGATGATTATATAATTATGTTTGTATGATGGTGTTAAAATGTGAATTTGGATCCTCAGGGCACAGGTCACGGCTGGTCCCTGCCCCTGCTGCCCATGTTGATGTCAGTCCCTCTTTGGGCCATCATCATCACCCAGATGTGCTCAAACTGGTCCTACTACGCTCTGCTCACCTCCCTGCCCACCTACATGAACAACGTTCTGCACTTTGACCTCAAATCGGTGAGTTCTCAGGCATTCGTTAATCTTTTCTCTTCAAACTGTGACAAGTCAAAACTTCAGCCTCCTTTAATGAATCATCTTCACGACTGTGGTTACGCATTTTTCGACTTTGACGAGGCCGTGCAGGCTGTTATTCTTGTGTTTCTTGTCTTTACACCAAACAAAGGTAACAGCTGCTGGCTATGGCTTCATGTTCATGTCACATAAAGATTTTTTCTGATTTTCTGATTTTCTGCTCACAAAACCATTTCTTGTCCCTCCAGGGTTCCTACACATCCTTATAAGCCTTAAAACGCTTTAAATTCATTAAAATGTTATATTCTGGGCTTAAATAAATTACTCAAAGGTTTTACATTTGTCAGGGCAGGATTTGTTAATGTTTTATTCATTTTATTTTTTTTGTGGGACTTTCGTCTTACAACCTGCAATATAATAGCAATATAATTTATCTGCATCCTAGTGAGGCAGTCTATGACAATGGGTCACTGTTGGCACTTTTACATACAGATATTAACCAATGAGCAACTTTATGTTCAATAAACAGTCAAAAGTAAACTTGAAGAGTCTCATTAAGTGACACACATTACAATTTGATTGTAATGCAGCAGGATTCCCAAACCACCAACCATATTTATGTGTTTTTGGTCGTAAATTTCATTCAAAGTGGCATTAAAAAGTCTTAGATTTGACTTCTGCAGGTCCCCTGACCTCAGTAGTTGTTGATCCCAGGTGCCTGTTTCCTCGTTGTTTATATGCTCCGTCTGCTCTGTTTCAGTTTTCTGTGACGCATTTTAAAACTGGGCAGTGACAATTAACCTGTGCTCATTAAATCTTTTCCTGATTTGAATCCAGAATGGTTTCCTGTCCGCTCTGCCGTACCTCGGGGCCTGGTTGGCCTCCACGTTGTCAGGCGTCGTCGCTGACAGCCTCATCGAGCGAAGGGTTTGCAGCGTCACCGCCGTGCGCAAGATCTTCACTGTCATCAGTAAGGATGAGTTTCTCATCAGATCCTCCACATGAACACCTGATCGGGCATACTACTACTACTACTACTACCACTCTTACTACTGCTACAACTAATAAAAATAATAATAAATAGCACAGGGTTTTCTTATTACAGTGGTGATAGAGTTTATTTTCAAGTTTGAAGAAGAGTGAACAGATTGGGACCTTTTTCCAAATAATGTCAAAATGTGGATGTGAAAATACTTCAAGCTCAAAAACAAACTTTTTCATGACCTTTAACTTTTAAGTTTCACTTTCTGTGATCAGTAAAAACTTGTCATCTTGCAGGTTTTCTCAGAACAGCATTAGAGGTTTAAGTTATCTCTGAAGTTATCTCTGAAAAGACCGATCAGTTATTATTGATTCAGCTTTTCTGGGAAACTTTCTAAAGTTAAAAAAAAAATCAATGTTTTGTCACAACATGTTGTTGTTTAAAGGATGAGAAGCTTCCGGGTTCATAAAGTAATGTGTTTTTATCAAATTTAAGACTGTGGAGAACAAAAAAGTCATGTTTTTTCTCTAAAGGGGAGAAGATGTCACATTTTTTAAGGGTCACACATTAGTTTAGTGCATGTTTTTTTTCCTCTCAATGGTACATTTGGTCTATTTTGAGGGGAAACAAAGGTACAGAGGGAACTGAATTTCTTTTTTCTACTTGCGTTACATGAATTAATAACAGACAAAAATCTCCAGACTGAGTGCATATTGTCGTGATGCCTCTGCAGCGAGTGTAGATCATGTTCTGCTCAGGAACTACACACACATGAAATCTAATACCGATCTTTTACTCCTCAGAAAAACTTGATATTGAAAAACACAAGAGAACCAATAAAACCGGATAAGTTTACACACATATCCTAACACCCACCCCCTCCCCTGTGCAGGTCTGTTGGTGGGTGCCATCTTACTGGTGGCTGTGGCTTACGCCGGCTGCAGCCACATCCTCACCGTCACCTTCCTCACTCTCTCCTCGACCATCGGAGGAGTCAGCGCTTCAGGAGTCTACATCAACCAGATAGATATCGCTCCCCGGTGGGTGTTACTATCAGTACAGTTTGTGGTTTTGTATAACAGTGTGTCATATCATAAATTGCTGTTTTATACCACTACACTCTATCAAATGTAATTTTTTTTCTTGCTGCAGGTATGCAGGATTTCTCTTGGGGATCACAAACACATTCGGGACCATTCCTGGAGTCTTAGCACCCATTGTTACAGGATACTTCACAGAGGATGTAAGTCTCTATAATCTTTTATATCACTGTACTGTATTTATGTGTCATGCTCAAAAAGTCCTCATGGGTTCATATGACATCAGAAATATCATTGAAGCTTTTCACACTAAAGATTATAACAGGCACAGATTTGCTTTTTCTTTTCTTAACTCTGTAGAAAAACAGTTCACTCTACCTTCACTCCCAGGCTTTGCAGGTATAATAAGCTGTGGCAAAAGTTCCTTTTCTGAAACAATTCTACAATTTTATTTAGCATATGCTTTTGTCCAAAGCAACATACAACTCAAGCAAGAAGTTAGACATAAAGGGAAAACCCTCAGTGAGTGATACAAAGTCCTTCAAGGAAGTGCGATTGGCCACCAGTGTAATAAGGTGCAAGTTTTTTCTGTTTGTTTTTTTAATAAAGGCATAGCTAATAATTCAATCGTAGGTGTAGGGTTTATCATTATGCACTGACAATCACAAACAACTAATAATAAGTCTGGTCAGTGCTAAATATTCATGAAGAGAAGCAGAACTCAAGTTTTTCAGTCATCCCACGAGAAGAAGTAAATCCCTTAGGTCATCATAGACTGGACAGTAAAACAATAAATGAATCTCATTTTTAGTTTCACCAAAGTTACATAACAAACGCACTCTGTCTTCCTCTGGGATGGCATTAAACGTACCAGTCTCTGTTGCTCAGGGTAAAGTTCCTGAGCGCAGCTGAATGATTTCTGTCCCCTGGTGAGATTATAATTCATATAAAACTGCATCATAACCGTTCTGCAACAATATGCTCATAATTACAGTTAACACCATATGTCAACAGACCATTTCTGTCTGAATTAAGCAGAGACATCCCAATTAAAAAGCTTTTCAGTGAGTCTATGATCAGACATCTTTACTGGTCATTTGTAGAGCTGCAGCATTTCACATTAGTGTCTGATATTTGGAGGCTCCCATCCCATGTCGTCACTCACAGCCAAGACTGATGTGAACTGTTTTAATGATACACAACATAAAACTTTTCTGGTGACATACTTTGTTTTTCACTGTCTCGATAATCTTCTTCTGTGGTTGTAGCACACTCTGGCAGGCTGGAGAAAGGTGTTCTGGGTAGCAGCTGGGATCAACATCGGTGGTGCCTTCACGTACGTCTTGTTTGGCAGTGGAGACATTCAGCCGTGGGCCATCACAGAGGAAGAGGCAGAGGAAGAGAGGAACAGGAGCACGTCGATCGTCACATAAAGCAGGAACATTCAGAGCTGTAAGAAATCACAAAATTCATAAACTGGAAGATCTATTCAAAGGTCCTCAAATTAATGTATATGTCATAAAAATCTATGCAGTATTTAGTCCTTATGGACATAAGATGTGAAACATGCAACACATATCAGCATCGGACCAGGAAAAGTTAAATTTTGTGTCATTGGTGACATTATTTTCACATTGTTTGATGAGGTTTTTACCATTTGTCTCTGATTTTACTGCCCATGTAGAAATAAACAGAAAATTTTATGAACAAGAGAGGATTGAAAAAAGATTTTTACAGCAAAATTTTACTTTACGCACATTTTGAAAGGCAGGTTTGAAAGAGACACCAGCAGGAAAAAAAAGAACAAAAATCAAAATCTGCTGGATTTTCACTGCCTTTCTTAATCTAAAGTTTTTATATTCATGCTGACTCTTGTTGTGTTTACTGTTCCAAAATATGGAACCTGTCAGAGGCTTAAGCTACATCTTTTCTAATAATTACATTCTAAAATGGGACATTTGCATTCGACACATTCATACACTATGCAGCATCTCAGGTACGACCACAACAAATCATTTTTTTTTTATCCTTTGTCATGTTTTAAAGATTTTTGTGACTTTTAGGGAACAGACTTTCATGAACAGACCTCAAATTTTACAGCTGCATCTGTTTTAATCTGCTTCCAGACTGTTCTTCAGGATCCAAAGAAGCACTTTTTCACACTTAAATACACAAAAACTGCCTTGTGTTCAATAATGGTGCAAATATTTTCAAAAGATATTGCAAGTGAATGACCAAATTTTAGGAAAGCTGTGTTTTTGTATAGTCATATGGTTTTTTTTGTTGTTGTTGTTGTTTTTTTTCATCCAAAAATCAAAGCACCTTCATCTACCAGGATTTTTATACTTTTCTTGTTGTTGTTTAAGTGCCATAAACAACAATATACATTCTGCCACTTTTATGAATATGTTGCTTTGCTCTGTTTAAACTATTTTACTGTCTCAGAAGATGCTGCAATTGCATCAATTTGTCTTTTATAGAAAATATGACATTTTAAAAGTTATCACATCTTTGTCAACTCATGAAAATTTGCACTGTGATTGTAAACTTATGAAGTTTTGGATCAGATGCAATAATTTATTTGCCTTCTCTCTGCTGTGAGAATGTTTGATGTGGAGAAATGTGTTGAATATGTTTGTGTTTTACTTTGTATTTTACTGTAAAAAGGATCGCATTTGTTTCACTGTACAAAAGAAAATAAAAATCTTTCTTAAGTAAGTGGAGTCATTTCGATTATGTCTTTTTTTTTTTTAATGTTATTTGTTCATTAGGCGTTTGTGGTGTACATTGTTTTGATCGTACAACCAGATTCAGAGCAACTACTACTATTAACTTAATACCCGGAGAAATAATGTGGACATTTTATCCAGAAGTGGTGATTTTATTTTGGTGGCTTGTTCCACTGTCAAGCTCAAATTAAGACCAATAAATACACAAAAACAGCACAAATTAGCCATTTTTAAATCCATCTCCATCTGTATATTACATTTACCAACGCCATTCTTAATGGTGTCAATTTCTGGGCCTGAAAACCAAAATAGTAAATAAATAATAAATAAAGAAAATACCCACCAGTCACATATCTTTTGTGTCATACTTTTTTCTTGCCATACAACATTGAACAGTATTTTCTCCTCAATTCCAATCTGAAATGAAGTTGACTCAATGTTAAGCATGTAAATTCATTTATTTTAAAAGCAGGAAAAAAAAATACTGCAGTGACTACTAACACCTTCGAGTATTTAATATTTCATATTTAATTTGTCTTTAAACCACTAGATGGTGTCAGGACCAAAAAGTAACATGACCCGTCAAAAAGAAAATTATCCTCTAACATTTTTTAAATCACTTTTTTTTTTTTTTTTTTTTTTTTTTTTAAATAAAAACGTTGTGATTCTTCATCTTAGATCAAAAATGGTTGGATAATCACTCATATGAAGTTATAATAAGTTATTTTTTTACTTATAAAAACACAACTTTGATATCACTTGTTGCTTCCTTATGGTTGTCAGTCGAACAATTAAATCGCAAAGTTTGTAAATAAATAAAGAATAATGAATGAAGAATGTAAATAAAAAGTTTTTGTACATGTTCTTGAACTTAAAATTAACCCTTGAATATTTGTACATTTGTCTATATTCTCACTTTTCTGACAGTTTTTTTTATCAGTTTGTCTTAATTATTGTTGTTTTATTATCTCATGTTTAAAGTAAAACATGTTACTATTCGATTGAAACTGTTTTTCTCGATGTCAGGAAAAAGTTTGTGACTTGCATCAGATTTTCTGCGGAATTACCCGGATGTATCCTCTGACGTCATTCGCGTGGTGTTACGGAAAATGTTGTCCCCCATGGTGTTTGTTTGTTCCCACGCGTCTTTCTCCTTATGCTTTGCTGTATCTGATATAAAAGCTCACTGTCATGCGACATTAAACAAAACCTTATTCATGTCGTTTTATTTATGGTGTAATTTACTCAATTTTTTTTATTTGATATTTGTTTTATTACAACAGAAACGCCCAAAGTGAAAGATTTAAAGCAGCTAGCCAACATTAGCATTTCGCATAAATATGGAACTTTCTTTAAATAGCTCTTGCTACCAGTAAATACGCATTTAGGTGTCTTTGTTTTGTTTTTTTTTTACTTTATTTTTGAACCCTTTTAGTTTACAGAACACATAACAAAACAACAATCCCACCCACCCACTCCCAGATGGCCAACAAAAGAGAGAGAGAGACAAAAAAAAAAAAAAAAAAAAAAAAAAAAAAAAAAAAAAAAAAAAAAAAAAAAAAAAAAAAAAACACAGCTATTGAAATATATACGATAATAATAATAATAATAATAATAATTAAAGTACATATAATAATAACAAGTAAATACATACTTATTTTCAGAATGATGTAATGTATGACGGAGAAAATATTCGCATTCCTACACATATACATTTGCAAGTACATGGATAAGCATTTAGATGTCTTTTTTTAACACAAATTTCCCCTGTCGAAATAATATCAAACCAGAATGACCCCAATATATTTATTTTGGCTCTCAATTTTATCTGTAACTTAAAGCAAGCAAAGCCTTGTAATGTTTGTTGACTCTTGGCTGATAATTTTTGATGACAGTGCAGTTATTAGACTGACCTACAGAGACATAGCATGTGAACTGTTCATGTATGCAAAAAAAAAAAAAAAAAAAAGGGCATTTAAACCCTGAGACATTGCCCATGAAAACTATTATTATTAAACTGTTTATTTTATTTAGCTTTTTCTTTAAAACACACTACATTTCCTCTGTTGCTTCTTATCAATCAGTACAAACATTTCTGTTTTAGTTTCACTTGAGTCACTCACAAGACTCTAAAACAGGGAAGATGTTTTTTGTTTTTTTTTTTTTTTTAAAGAATTCTTTCTGGAAATGATGCCATTTCAAAAAGATCTGAAGGAAACTGGCAAACTATTTCTGGGGCAGCTACTGATCATTTTTGGCTTATGTCATTTCATTATATCCTGACAAAACTGAATGAGTC
This sequence comes from Thalassoma bifasciatum, assembly GCA_008086565.1. Classification (NCBI taxonomy): domain Eukaryota; kingdom Metazoa; phylum Chordata; class Actinopteri; order Labriformes; family Labridae; genus Thalassoma; species Thalassoma bifasciatum. The sequence continues at coordinate 78,982 of RPOG01001248.1, forward strand.
ATACACTTGAATATTCTTATATTTTAGCCAACATTCTCTTGATACTAGGGTAAAAAATGAGGTGATAAGAGCAGAGTCTCGTAAAAAATAAGGCATAAGCTTTCACAAAATACCATTTTTGAGAAAAAGAGGCAGGATGGTGCACATTTAAAGATTACCAAAACACTTTCAAATAAAACCTGGATCAGGTCAAGCATTTGGGGGAAAAAATAGTCTGTTTGGTTACAAAAACATAGTGCCAGACCCATACTAGAGACATTAAGATGTCTTTTAAAAAAGGCAAATTAGAAGAAAGATGCCCCTCCTCTCTTCTTTCTCCATCAGAAGTAGGTGAATGAAATGGTCTGCAGCACCTTGAGTAGGAGTTAATAAAGACACTACCTCCCTTGAGGCTGTAATATGCATATGATCAACACTTCAGGGGGGAAACCATGCAGACTGGAGCCAGGACACCAAATGAGGATACTTTATTTGCAAGTGTGAGCCGGGTGTTGAAGAAGCTGCATGCTACAGGAGATGTGGGATAGCAATGTGTTGTAAATGTGATTTATTTGCATTAACTGTTTCCTTCCCAGGCTCCTATTGTAGATTCATACAGTGTTTTAACACTAACACTCTAATGATGTAAAACTGCCTGTTTGCACACAGACGCCAGAACTGTGGGATCTTCTCATTGTTGGCATCAATCAGAAGTAACCAAGGTTTTTTTTTCCTCTGTACCCACACAAACATGAGTTTTTGTTACAGGCAGATAAAAAGACTCTGAATTATCAAGATGACTTTATACTCTTGTGCAAACTTTTGAGTGAGTGTGTACAAACTATGTAAGGTAAAGTGATGTCTGTATTTCTATCCCCTGATCACGTCACATACACAGTCAGCATATTCTTCATGACACAGTTACAACAAACAGACAAAAAGGCATATTTTACATGGCTTTATATGGGTTTTTCCCCACATACAAAGAGATCATACAATGAATAAGAATTCCATTTTAATTTTGGATTTTAAAAAAAAGTTTGGCCTGAAGTGTATAGACAAAACGTGAGTCTACTGTTTCTGACACTTGAAATTTGTTTTTTTGGTCGAGCATGGTCCAGCATGCATGTTATTTTGTACATCTCTTACATCAAAATAACCAAATAAATACATAATTATAAATAAGGATAAATAAATAATGTTGTCCTGCAACCTCTGATTACATACAAAATTGTACCAAAAGTTGTCTCAAAAATACATCAGTTGTTTTTTATTTTAAGATCCTAAAGAATGGGTTGTAAATCAGTAATCATAAATTAGTTTATTTTTATACTCATGGCCTCCAAAACTCAAATTTCTTTTACGAATCAAATCTTTAGGTATCACTTGTTTCAGACATCTTCAATTTTGGAAAGTTTTGTCCTCTTTCCCTGCCTTTGCAGCACCTCAAAACCCATCAAGTTAAAACTTTTCTGCTTTTGTCAGACTGAAATGGTTCTCAAACTTTAAATAAAAGTGCAATTTTCTTCTTTCTCATTGCAGCATGTTGAAATCATCAAGTCAGGTAGGAGGTGATCCTCTTGTTTAGACGTGGAAAAGCTTGATTCCCCGACTTCCACTTCATCCAACACCAGTGTCCAAAACACTGTTGCGCCTAAAAGAGAGAACATTTAAATTGTTAACAAAAATACTATATGTCAGCAGTTCGTCCATAAAAGTTGATTTCTACTTCGGCATTTTCTATCTGATGGCACAGTGCAAACAGTCAGATCATGTTTTTTCTACTAAACATCTTGTTAGGCATCAGAATAATGCCTGTAGCCCAGAGCAGCGCTTTATTAAAATATCAACAGTCTGTAGAACAAGCTGAGAAAAACCCAGATATTTTTGGGAATTTCACAAAATCCCCCCTGGCATAATTTTACCACCAGAAAAAGGAGGACATGTCTGGGCAAAAGAGGACATTCGGTCACCCTATAAAACACCTTTTTTCAGAGAATATAGGAGCAGGGAGGCAAATTCTTATAGATACTGAAACTGATTCAGGCAAAAAAGCATTATACCAAAATCTGGCTTAATTCATCAGTACCAGGGAACAAGACTTTTTTTTTTCATTCAGTGTTAAAAACGTTCAGCTCTTTCCTGTTGCTATGAACACCACACATGCCCAATGACTCATCACTGACGTTCTGCCAGAGAGCGACTGCCAGCCGGCCTGTTAAATCACATTCTCCCTTTCACTCACACGCTCTTTCTCTCTCTCTCTCTCTCTCCCCTCTCCTCTTGTTAGCGCCTGAAATAAGAGCACAGCTGTTGTACTTTGTCCAATCATTACCATCAGAGACTCGTCTGCACATGGACAGACATGAAGAGAATGTGTGTGTTTTCAGTCATGCTCTGACATTTGGGTTAAATCTTGCTGCTTTTAATGACTCTTCTTTGCAACTGAAAAACTGATGTACTAAGTTTGACCTGTTACTTCCTGATGAGTAATCGAACTTTATCTCAAATATGACGGCAATAACTCTGAGGTCTTGATTGTGGAGTTACATGGTGACTGTGAAATACTGTGTCCCGGTCGTTTGAAATAGAGCTTTCGCTTCATCCCTTTTGGTCTCAGTTAAAACAGGTCAAGTAGTTTGGTGACGACTCTTCAGCCTGAACTCTGAGCTCACGTCTGAGTCTCTGCCAAGTTTCTCTGCTCCACCTTTTGTAGGCAGGGAGAGGTCTCCATGTCACCAACACAGGCTTTCCTTGTTCATGTCCCTCTCTGTTTCTTCACTGTCCAGATTTCCTCAACTTAATTGACCCTCGAGAACCACTGTTAACTGATTTCCTCAAAGATTTGTTTGGTGACAGAATCCCCTGTAGACACACAAACTGTCTGAGACCCCTCAGGGAAAAATCCCTGCCAGGTGAAGGAACCTGTTCGAATTTTATTTACCCTTCGTGAGAGCTGTCACTGTAAAGTTTCACTGGTTTAACAAGATATTGCACAACAAGTCACCTTTTACAGTATAAAGGCCAAAACAGAAAGTAGATAACATTAATGATTCACTAATAATGTAGGCCACAGCTTTGCCTTATGTATTACAAAAGTGAATGGTTTTCCTCAGGGTTGATTTGTAAGCTTTTAATTTGTTCTGAAGTTGGGACTGTAAGCTTTTAAAAACCTTTGAAGTATCTGTTGGAGACACTTTGGAAAAGGTTACCTCAAAACTGGAAACAAAACATGCTGAGTCAAGATCAAAGTCAGCTGTAACATGTGAAGAGTGTTTCAAAGGTTTACTTAAGGCTGAAAATTATCAATAAAACAAAAGAACAAATCAGCTTTGAAGCTAAAATTAATTATTTATGAGAGTCAAAATCAGTGGCATTCGAACTGGCATTCAATTTTTCGGAGCCCTCAGCTCTTTCTGACATACTTATTAACTGTGAAAGTAACATATGAATGCTCTACTTTGTTAACCGATACTTTTTGTAATTTCTGGAAAAAATGAGTCACTAAGTGTGGTCAAATATACTTCTGCCTTTATTACGGACTTATAAAATCAAACCTCGCCTGTCCCTCAGATGTCTCATGATGCTGGACAATAAGTGGTTAGTTTTCTGTATTGTCACCCGCTGCAACAAATTTCTTCTTCTAAAGGAAAATGTTCTCCATTTGGGGGCGATATGGAGAAATATGTCAAGATTTTTTTATGACAGAATCAGGATCTTTCACGAGCTATTTCTTACTTTGCATTCTGACCTATTTTATGCTCCAGTTTTCAAATTTCCTGCACCGTTTCATAAATTTGATATAGTCTTGTATATATACATGCATTTAAAGATGAATTCCTTTGACCCAATTTCATCAGTAATTTTGTTATAACTTTGGTTTTTCAGCGCAGAATTGCTTGAAAATTTCAGATGTGGTTCCATGCTTTGCTATTTGCCTGTAAAATAGTTATGACAACTTTTACCTAATGTGTATTTTATGAAAAACTATAGCATCTGACTATTTGCTGAGTATCACACAGTGGTTTAACGAAATGTCTCTGTGCCTGACTCTGGAAAATATAACATAAACACTTAAAGACAAGCAAGAAATATTGGACAATAAATATGTATATATGTATATTTTTTTAACAAAATCAATGTGGTTGTTCTTCCTACAACTGCTTTCGGACAGGACATATGTATTTACCAAATTATCTTTGGTAATGTGCTCTTATTATTTCTTTTGAACAATAATACTCGAGCAACAGTTTGTAATTAAGTTCTTTTATTCTTAGATGTTTTATGGCAATTCTGTTTCTTGAAAAATATCTAAACTCAATGAACATATTGTTAAAAAATCTGCTTTTTCCTACTCAAAAAGAGGTTTAGTTATATGTTAATAAGGTCTATCATAATATATATATATTACAAAAGTATATGATAAATTATACGAATATGTTGGAAACAACTTCACTGAAAAGGAAAAACAAAAACTTGGGTAGAAAATTTTACAGAAGAATATCTGAAGAGACAATGGGAAATATTTAACAACACATACAGAGGTGTGTCTTGTTGAGGGTTTATCAAATTAGTCAAACAAAAGTTGGACTTTAAAGTTACCTGGAAGTTTGTTTTTGATTTTTTTTCTTGCATGTTCACAGCTCAATCAGTTCCACACTGATTATGATGACGTAAAATTTTGGCCACTGTGTTTAAGTGAAATAGGGAGACCAGATCCTAAGTTTGGGAACTCTGAGGTAGACTTAAGAAGGGGAAAAATTGTACTTCTTTAATGTGGTGAAATAGTATTTTGTAACCTTGTTGTGACATATCAGGAAGCAGAGCCCACACTGACAGTGACAGACCTCTTATCTCGTATTCATGCAGCTTTGTGTTCAAAAGGCCTTTACAGTGGGATCCAGAATAAAGCCAAAAATGCTTCCAGAAAAGAATCAGACTGTATTTTTAAAGCGGTGAACACAGCTCTGGATCACAGCCAAGCCAGGTCACACGAGTCCCGCATACCGTGCTCTATAAACTCGCTCAGACCACATTTCTAAGCCTCAGGTTATGAATGGCTGCCATTCACCGCTGTGGGAACAATTAGAGTCGGCTGCTATTTTAAAACAACAAAATGCTTTTCAATGCTTGTTTAACTGGTTATTTAATGGTTATAAATAACAGGAGAATATACCCTAACACCAGTGGAGGAACATAATTTCACAATAAATAAGTAAATCTAACATGTAAGTGTGTGTTCATTGACTCTCCCTCACTTCCCCTCAGTCGTCGTAACACTTCCCTCTTGTCCTCATGTCTCCCCCAATCTCCCCCTCGTTCTCCCCTCATGGTGGCCATGCTCTCAGCTGAGTGAGAGCGGCAGCTGCCAAGTCCAAGTGGCTGATACCTGAACTGTTGGGAAAGCCAAGCAACTAGTGAGTGTGTGTCTGAGATAAATATACATGCGTGTGTGTGTGTGAGTGTGTGTAGCAGAGGATGTCAGCTGCCTCTAAACTGGGCATCGTGCCAAAGTGATGTTGGAGGAAGAGAAGAAGCTGTCATCTTGACCTCCTGGTAGCATCCTCGCGACTTAACAGGCCTTTACTTAGGTGTAGCATAAGTTTTTAATGCCTTTTAAAGTGAAACAATCTAAATTCTGATGTTTGCTAAGAATAACAAGTCAAATTGGAGATAATCCAAATGTTCCAGTAATTAGCCTAAAGTGGGATTTTTTTTTTTAAACTGTGTAAATCAATCAAACACTTGTAAATGCGTTAGTTGTAAATGTAAACAAGCGGCACATGAGGTGTCTCACAAAAACAGCATGAGTTCATCTTTTCAGGGTCTGAGCTCTGTTTGAATGCAAATCTCGCTCAGATTTAGTTAATCTTGTCAGGCTGGTGAGTCGTCTCTGTATTAACAGGGGGTTGTGACGCAGGGGGAGAGGTCGCCAAGGGTCTAGAGGAAAGATTGTACGCTTTTGTGACGATATAGCAAAGTATATAAAGCTGAGTTTAACAATATATTTGCTACCTCATTTTTACATTCTGTTCTAACTGCTTGAAGTACAAAATATAACATTTTCTCCCCGTGTTTCTCTTTTTAGTGAAGTTATTTACAAAATATCCACATATATTTAACATTTACTTTTGTAATATATATATAATAGACTTTGTTTACATAAATTTAATCTTTTTTTGTGTCAAAAAAGCAAATATTTTGATTTTTTTTCCCCCTAAGGTTATTACCAAAGGCACATCAACCTTTCGGGAGGACACTGTCTTGAAACAATTTCAATGTTTTTAATGGCAGCAAATAGTCAGGTGCTATAAATCTTTTATATAACACACATAACAAAAATAGTCATCGGTCATTTTACATGAAAATAGCATAGCATGGAACCGTCAATGAAATTTTCAAGCAATTATATGGCAGAAATCCAAAGTTAAGACGAATTTAAAAATGTAGGGAATCCCAGGGACACTCACAATATACAATACTTGAAACACTGCAAGCAAAAGTATTAATATTATGGCACAACTATCAGCAAACTTCCTGATGTTAAAACATTTTAGGATTTAACTGACTGAAAAAGAGGCTTCAAAATGTTTCTATCAGGTTAATTCATAATGAATTTTGTGAACACACTGCACCTACTGTTAAACTACCAGGAGTTATCATGGTATTGGCCAGATTGTTGTTGTTTATTATAGAAATAATCATAACAGTCCTGTGGTAATATTTTGCTATTTTATTTAAAAAAATGTTTTCAATCTCTGCCTGGTCAGTATTAAAGCTCTTGACCGAAATACTTTTTTCCAGCTTAGAAAATTTGTTTTTGTTTTTTTTAATTTCTCGACAGGAAGTCAGAAACAACTTCCAGAGCAAACCGTGCTTCTTTCTAAAAGTCACTTTGAGTTATTAAGTTTGTCAAAATGAGTCATTTAAACTGTTTGTGTTTGGATCTTAATCATCGACCTTGTCTTCATCACTAGTTTCAACCGCGGACTGAACCAAAATCGTGAATTGTGGAGAGACATCATGCATGTTTCAGGCGCTTTATCCGGTGGCGTGCTGACGTTTTTTGCAGGAATGTGTGTGATTTGCGGGGTCTGCACCGGGGAGGGCGACGGGAAGTCAGGCCGCCTCCCATTTAGTATAAAACCTCCCCGTCCGCCCCGGCTCTTCCTCTTTCTGTTACCTGGCTAGGGGCAGCAGCTTTGGCCGTGAAAACCCAGAAACACCGGTAAGTTCCGCTGTGATTCATAAATGACAGCTGAGATAGAGAACAGGGTTTTACTTCATAAACATGCTGAGCTTTACTTCAAAAAATTAAATCCTTAACACTTTAATAGTGGGAAACTTTCCTGTTATGTAACTTCACATAAACCTGTGGATTTTTAAAGAAGATTCAAACTGAGACTAGTCATTACTGTTCATCTTCTTAATGATTAATAGTGCTGTCTTTTTCATCGTGTATTGAGTTTGAGCGAGTTTTATATGAGAGAGTTTCTAACAAAAGGGAGGAGAGAATGTGGGGGGAAAGGAACAAAGAGGGTCCAGGAATGGAGAGAAGTGAGGATGCTCAAAGGGCATGCTTGATCTCCCCCTCACTGAAACAACTGCTCCTCTTTCCAGTTGGCATGTGTCAAGACTGTGGATGAAATAGCTTCGGAATATTTGGAAGTCTTTGTAACTTTATACGACGTGGCCCATTCAGTAACACGTGTCTCGCCTGGCCTGTGGCCGAGTGAGGCCTAGCAGCCACCGCCTGCTAACGGCTATCACACGTTGAAGTTCAATAAGAATGTGATTTTTTTTGAGGAATGAAAAGTTTGAGATGAGTTTTAAATGTGAGATTTTCTGATGTTGAAAGAACGTTGTGTTCTCACTGCGGGTGTAACGTCCAAATTTGGCCCCACTGAGGAATAACGGTCGAGCTCACACTTCATATCGAGCGAGTTACATATAAGTTGTGTGGTAAACGGTTGAAAACGCTCGCGCCCTGTAACGCAAGTTAACGGTTTTGACATTCTTTGTCACAGAAACTAAAATGGGAAAGGAAAAGACCCACATCAACATCGTGGTCATTGGCCATGTCGACTCCGGCAAGTCCACCTCCACCGGTCATCTTATCTACAAATGCGGTGGAATCGACAAGAGAACCATCGAGAAGTTCGAGAAGGAAGCCGCTGAGGTGAGTAGATGAACATTTTTCGACTTCTCTAGAAAAAAACCGTTTGAACAAAGATGGCGGCGTCAGCATGCCTTCTCTGAGCCCCGCTGCCCGGCAGTCGTGTGCGCGCACGCGGGGTGGGGCTTAACGCCGACAGCAGTGATGGTGACTGGGCGCTTATTTCAGCACAGGCCCGGAGCTGTAGTTCAACGGCAAAAAAACGTGAAATACACGATTTCTCACCAAAAATACAATTAATTACACTCCGTAATGACGTTAGACTCATCATTACAGCTAAAGTGGAATCAATATGTTGGATAACTCCTGTATTTAAGTGTTAACTGTACTTACGAAAAATGGCAGTTACTCTGTTCAATTATCATATCTTAAAGTGACACCCATAAAATGTTAAATATACTATTCGCACCCAAAGTAGTGTAAATTACACTTCGTAATGGTGTCAGATTATCAATACAATTACAGTGGAATTAACATGTTGGCTAACTCCTGTATAAGTTTTCAACTGTACTAATAAAAGATGGCAGTTACTCAGTGCTACTATGATCAGATCTTTAAGTAACATCCATAATTCTTACAGTTGAAGCCAGAAACTTAAAGATAATGGTGTTGTATGTATCCATTAATACATTTACAGAGGAATTAATAGGCTTAAAAAAAATCCTGTATCATAGTTGTCAACACTACTAACAAAGGATGGCAGTTAGTTATATCAGTTTCAAGTTATGTTCATCAATCCCACATTCATGGCCTTTTTATCTGAAAAATAATCTGATTTATTCCTCTCTAGATGGGCAAGGGCTCCTTCAAGTACGCCTGGGTGCTGGACAAACTGAAGGCCGAGCGTGAGCGTGGTATCACCATCGACATTGCTCTGTGGAAGTTTGAGACCAGCAAGTACTACGTGACCATCATTGATGCCCCTGGACACAGAGATTTCATCAAGAACATGATCACTGGTACCTCTCAGGTAAAGATGTACAAAGATCTTTGCCTTCTCAGGGCTTCATATTCTATACTACAGTTTGTTCTAAAGTAGTGCCTTTTGTCTCCAGGCTGACTGCGCCGTGCTGATTGTTGCTGCTGGTGTTGGTGAGTTTGAGGCCGGTATCTCCAAGAACGGTCAGACCCGTGAGCACGCCCTGCTGGCCTTCACCCTCGGTGTGAAGCAGCTCATCGTTGGAGTCAACAAGATGGACTCCACTGAGCCCCCTTACAGCCAGGCCCGTTTTGAGGAAATCCAAAAGGAAGTGAGCACTTACATCAAGAAGATCGGCTACAACCCCGCCACTGTTGCCTTCGTCCCCATCTCTGGATGGCATGGAGACAACATGCTGGAGGCCAGTGACAAGGTAAGACTCAGATTTAACACCGTGAACATTCGTTAAAGATCTTAGTTTTAGGTGGCTTTCTAATCAACCATATCTGCTGTTTTTAGATGGGCTGGTTCAAGGGCTGGAAGATTGAGCGCAAGGAGGGTAATGCCAGTGGAACCACCCTGCTGGAGGCTCTTGATGCCATCCTGCCCCCTGCCCGCCCCACCGACAAGCCTCTGCGTCTGCCCCTGCAGGATGTCTACAAAATCGGCGGTAAGTTATGAATCATGGTGCCACTAACAAGTGAATTCAGGAATCAAACATAGTTCTTGTAAGTAATTAAGTTTTTCTCTACAGGTATTGGAACTGTACCCGTCGGTCGTGTTGAGACTGGTATCCTGAAGCCCGGTATGGTCGTCACCTTCGCTCCCCCCAACCTGACCACTGAGGTTAAGTCTGTGGAGATGCACCACGAGTCTCTGCCTGAGGCTGTGCCCGGTGACAACGTTGGCTTCAACATCAAGAACGTGTCTGTTAAGGAAATCCGTCGTGGATACGTAGCAGGTGACAGCAAGAATGACCCACCCAAGGGAGCTGACTTCTTCAATGCCCAGGTATGTTTCGAGCAATTGAAAGTGTGAACACAAATGCCTCATTCTCAGTCTTGGTGTGAGCAGCAGAGATTTAACGCAGACTTTTCCTGCAGGTCATCATCCTGAACCACCCCGGACAGATCAACGCAGGTTACGCACCTGTGCTGGATTGCCACACTGCTCACATTGCCTGCAAGTTCAATGAGCTCATTGAGAAGATTGACCGTCGTTCTGGCAAGAAGCTTGAGGACAACCCCAAGTTTGTCAAGTCTGGAGACGCTGCCATCGTCAAGATGACCCCACAGAAACCCATGGTCGTGGAGCCCTTCTCTAGCTACCCTCCCCTTGGTATGTTTTTATATGAATCTCCCATCAACGCTTAAAAACTGAGCTGAAATTCAGTCATTCAGAAATTCAACATGCATACACATGCTAACTGCTTACCTCTTGTGTTTTTCAGGTCGTTTCGCCGTGCGTGACATGAGGCAGACCGTGGCTGTCGGTGTCATCAAGGCTGTTGAGACCAAGGAAGTGAGCGGAAAGACAACCAAGGCTGCAGAGAAGGCCCAGAAGAAGAAATGAATTATCGTGCAGGACATCCAGCAACAAGATGTGTGCCGGCTGCAGCGGGCCACACCTTCCCCTCTCTATTCCCCCCACCCTGGATCATCTACTCTGAGGCAGAGTTCTCTCCTCAAGGACTGGCTTATGCTGATAAAAACCCATCGCAAAAGTTTTCGCAGGAAAAAAGAACTTTTGTGGCCTTGTCACCTACCTGAATCAATGACATTGTTTCTCAGTTAAGTTTAAGTTGGAAATGGTTTAGAACAGTATCTTGATGTTAAAAATGCCACAAAGTAAATTGGAAAGAAAGCTGCTGGTAACTAATAAAATAAATGTCTTTGAAAAAATTGAAAATAGCTTGTCTTTGTCCTTCAGTGCTACACTTGGTATCATTTTGGCTGTCACAGGCGAGCCTGTCTCTGCAGCTGTTTTTTGACCGTGCTATCTGTGTCCAGTGATGCACTTGTCATCCAATCGCCTCGATAGGAGTTATACGCTCCCAGCCAATGGCACCCCGTATTTTAGTCTGACAGCAACAAGAGAACATGCACAGCCCTCCCTCTCCTCTGGTTCAGTATAAAAAGTCTGTACAGATAACGTTCTGTCCTTTTTTTCCTCCGTTCTTAATCAGGGGACGTCCTCATAGCTCGACACAGGTTGGTTAAATATCATATTTGTGAAAGTGATTGTAAGATATATATAAATGCATGTGGAAAAAATGAGCTGAGATTGTTTGGAGCTCAAAATGTATGCAGTGGTGTTAAATGTCAGGCAACTTGACTGAATATAACATGCTGAATGCCTGTTTCAAGAAGTACTGTATTTGCTAAGAAAAAGGTAAACATGCAAGCTCACCTTGAATGTTTAAATATCCAAGAAATGCTTCTGCATGGTAATCTTAGCGTTATGTTTAAAGTAGAAGGAAGAAGTTAGTTTCAAAGAGCCACAAGAAACAGCAATTATGACTTCAGACTGTGACTGTGTTGCCAGATTTTTCTTTCTGCCAGTCATGGTAGTCCTTTCTTTCTACTCTCGTGAACGCGCTTCCTTCCACCCCATTGCTGGCTGCACAGTGCCGGGTGCGCGCGCTTACATCAGTTTTTAACATGGCGGCCGCCGGCGCAACATGGAGGACGAGCAACCGGCATCGAGCACATGGCGCGTGACTCACCAGTGTCTCCCAACCGCGGGGGCGCGCACGAGAATACGACAAAATGAGGCTGAAACACGAGTGTCTAGACTTAACTGTGATTAAAAGTGATCAGAATGGGATTTAATTAATATCTAAGTGCTGTATAAACCCATATTTGACAGCTAAATTGTGTACAATTTAACGGTTATAACCTAACGTTTACTAACGTATGCCGCAGATATGGCAGGGTGGGGATTTATCATGGGACATTTGACGTGTGAAACAAATGAGTTGACAAATTTTTAATTAAAATTCTCTCTTTTGGTTGTCGTTGTGACACATTAGAGGCTTATAAACTCACCAACTATCTGCTCTCGTTGTTTGAGGTGACCAAAAACCCCCAGAGAGAGGGGAACCCCTTCCTTACCCTCCTGGGGATCAAACCATAAAAAATTCCCAAAGATGACAAAGTAGCCTCTTAATCCAAATTTAAAACACTCATTATCTATTTGAAGGAAATATTTTCCTGTATGGAACCATAAATAATGTATAGAAAATTAGCCAGATAAAAACATATAGAATGAAAAACCGACTGTTAAGATTTTTAATTAAAAAAATAATAATAATTTTGGGATAAAAAGTAATTATTTCACAATTTTCTCTTATAATTTTGACTATCTGGAATTTTTTTTAATTTTTTATCTGAAAAAATTTCACTTTTCTCATAGTTTGTACTTTTTCTAGCACAGAATTATGACTTAATATGATCCAATAAATGCTCAAAACATTTTTAAAAAATGTTTTGCACGTCAAACTTTTGAGATAAGTAGTCGAAATTTCACAATTTTCTCTTATAATTTTTACCATCTCAAAACTGTAATAATACTTTAAAAAAAAAAGAATTTTCTCATAGTTTGACTTTTTTTTAAAATCACAGAATTATGACTTAATATGAGCCAAAAAAATGCTCAACACCAGTCTGCATCAGAAAAATACAGTAGCCCAGAGCTGTATTCATAGTGATACTCAGTAGAACAAGCTGGAAAAATACAGCCATGGGAGAATTTTGTATATATATATATATATATATATATTATTATTATTATTTTTTTTTTTTTAATGACATAATTCTACAACCTAGGATGACATGTCAGAGCCAAAGAGGATGTTTGGTTACCATATCATTATTCAAAAAGCATGAAAAGTAACAAAACCTGTTACAGATTATTTAACCCATTTTATATTTCACTATGTCTTCTACGAGTTGTGTAACTCCTCTGTATGTTTTTGTTTATTGTCTAGTAAATCAAAATGGGAAAAGAAAAAATCCACATCAACATTGTTGTCATTGGCCATGTCGACTCCGGCAAGTCCACCACCACCGGACACCTGATCTACAAGTGCGGAGGAATCGACAAAAGAACCATCGAGAAGTTCGAGAAGGAGGCTGCTGAGGTTTGTCATGGTTACGTGGAAATGATTCACAGTTACTGTGAGCTCATCAATGCAGAGGCAGGGTTTCATCAATAGAAATGTGGGGAAACGGGTGTGGTGTCTGAAGCCTTTGAAATAACTTAGTTAAAGCTGCCACCTGCTGTTAGGAGACGTGAACTGTTCTGTTTATGGGTTAAAAAAAAACAAAAAAAAACTCCTGTCTTCAATCACTTAACATTTAAACTCACATAAAATTCTTATAATAGATATTAAAGTTAAAAAGAAGAACCAAAAAGAGAGAGTAAAAACTGAATATGGTTGAACAAAATGGAATTAAAACAGTAATTGTTGAAGTTGGCGTTGAATGTTTGTTCACTCACTCTTCGATTAAATATTACAAGAAAAAAAATCCTCTTTAACATTGTTTCATCCTAGCCATCAACTGAGTCTAACTTTTAGATTTTATGCAAAAAAAATAAAGTTTTGAATATTTTAAGCCTGCTAAAGCTTCTCTAATATCCATGTATAGAAAATTTCATAAAGGAGGCTGTTACCTAAGTTAAATGTGTTTATCAACAAGGACAAGTTAGTTTTTGCTGGTTATCTGTGGTTGTGACACCTTTCGTCATTACATACACTGTCACTTGATTTTCCCTGAGGTGTGTACAGTGCAAATATGTTTACTGTTTACTTTCTTCAGTCTCAAAAACAGAGTATAGACTAATATTTAGTAAACAAGGAGAGGGGGCTCATTATTTTTAAAGATTATTTCTAATCAGGTATCTTTAATAAGTCAGATTGTATTATTATTTGGGAATTGTTGAGGTGAGGGAAGGGGTTATTAAAAGACTCTGAGGTTGCCGTCAGTTCATTTGCTGTTTATCATTTTGTCTCAACCTTTAAAGATGGGTAAGGGCTCCTTCAAGTACGCCTGGGTGCTGGACAAACTGAAGGCCGAGCGTGAGCGTGGTATCACCATCGACATTGCTCTGTGGAAGTTTGAGACCAGCAAGTACTACGTGACCATCATTGATGCCCCTGGACACAGAGATTTCATCAAGAACATGATCACTGGTACCTCTCAGGTAAAGATGAACCCATTAACGGACTTTATCAAATCTGTATAAGAACATGGATATGATTTATGATGAGTTTAAACTTTCTCTGTTTAGGCTGACTGCGCCGTGCTGATTGTTGCTGCTGGTGTTGGTGAGTTTGAGGCTGGTATCTCTAAGAACGGTCAGACCCGTGAGCACGCCCTGCTGGCCTACACTCTGGGTGTGAAGCAGCTCATCGTTGGAGTCAACAAGATGGACTCCACTGAGCCTCCTTACAGCCAGAAGCGCTTTGAGGAAATCACTAAGGAAGTTAGTGCCTACATCAAGAAGATCGGCTACAACCCCGCCACTGTTGCCTTCGTCCCCATCTCTGGTTGGCATGGAGACAACATGCTGGAGGCCAGTGACAAGGTAACTGACTAATAACTTATCAAGTCATATTTTTCTGAATTAAATATTTCAAGATTTATGTCCTGCACAGTCCCATCAAATTCTCATTCAAAGTTTAACAAAAAAGAAAACATACCCCACGAGTCTTCAATTCCTGTCTCCTTCCCACTTCTTCACATCCTCCATTTTAGATGGCATGGTTTAAGGGCTGGAAGATTGAGCGCAAGGAAGGTGGTGCAACTGGTGTAACCCTGCTGGAGGCTCTCGACTCCATCATGCCTCCTTCCCGCCCCACCGACAAGCCCCTGCGTCTGCCCCTGCAGGACGTCTACAAGATCGGCGGTAAGGAGCGTCAGGTTTCGGCATGACAAAACTCTGCGTGCTGAAAAGGATTGAACAAAACAAATATCCTAATTATACATTAGTGTCACCTGATTGCACCATAGGGCTTCACTGATATGCACAGGGGAGAAGAAACAGTCTACAGTTAAACTTTTATGTAAAATTAAAACAGCAATCTTGCAAGTGGCTTCCAAATCAGTTCTTTTCTCCGACAAGGAAAGTTAAAGCCTTTAAGTTCACTTCAAGGTATCAAAAGAAAAATTACAGAAGATGTACGCTTGATGTTTTCTTAAATTTTCTCAAGTAAGATGAAAGTCAGATCAGTCTTAGTTCACAAAACACATGATGTAGAAAGCACCAAAAATTCAGAAATGAGGCCCATCCCTAAAAAAAGTTAGTCTTTAAAATTCAGCTTAGCATTCAGGATAAGCCTCTCTTTCTAATTATGATAATAAAATAACCGAGAAACCTAGAACCAAGAAACATCTGCGCAGAAACCTCACTCCTTTTCTCTCTGTCATCATTAAACCCCTGACACCACCCTCGCAATAAAGTTGCAAATGCAAGCTTTAAAGTTCTGACTGCTTTCTTTAAGACAGAGATTGAATTGAATGAGATGGCAAAGTCAAACATTTAGAGTCTAAAAATGGTTATTACAGACTAAAAGAAACCAATTATCTTACACACACAACAGGTTGCACTAAAAATTCTCTCAAAAGTTGATTCACTCACCTGTAATTCTGCTGCAGCACCAGCAGTTTTAAGTGGTAATGGAGAGTTTTGTTGTTCGTCGCTCTGAGAACACAGCCTCTAAACTCTCTACCAGGACTTCACTCTGTGGGGGAAGTTACAGGTAGATTTGCATCCAGTTGAAAGAGGCCAATTGCAGCAGAGGAACTGAACAGACTGGAATGTCTTGTGAGCGCTGAAACCACACCTGTTTATGCATCCGCCTCGTACAAGCAGAACTCGTTTTAACATGTTTGTAGCCTGACTCTTACACTCAACATAGCTTACAGCTCACTGCCATGAGCCGCCACCCGGGCAGTAAAACCATGTAACAGAAGTTTAAAAAGGCAGCTCACTACATGCTGATCAAGCATTAAATATCCCAAATTAAAGTCCACAAAAAACTCACTTTGAAGTCATTTATTTGTAATATGCCAAAAAAAAAAAGAAAAGAAGACTTGAAAATGGTTTCCTCTCCCTTTCAGGTATTGGAACTGTCCCTGTTGGACGTGTTGAGACCGGTATCCTGAAGCCTGGTATGGTCGTCACCTTTGCCCCCCCTAACCTGACCACTGAGGTCAAGTCTGTGGAGATGCACCACGAGGCCCTGACTGAGGCCCTGCCCGGTGACAACGTTGGCTTCAACATCAAGAACGTGTCCGTCAAGGAAATCCGTCGTGGAAATGTGGCCGGTGACAGCAAGAATGACCCACCACTGGGCGCTGACAACTTCACTGCCCAGGTGAGACTGAGGGAAATAGCAGAATGAGGCTGAAACTGGAAGGAATGAGGAGATACAATCTACTTCAGAGGTTTCCAAACTTTTTTTTCCAAAAGGGCCGTATTGAATACTGTGAGAATGACCAAGGGCCAAAGGTTCTTACACACATGTTTATTAACAGTGAAAGTAACACATGAGTGCTCAATTTGAAGACTATTTTGTTTTGGTAGTTTCTGTAAAAAACAAACAAACAACTAAACAATAAACCGTCTCCAAGTTTAGTCAAACATGCCAGTGTTATTATCACAAACCTATGAGATAAAACTAAACCCTGGAAAAATATGTAATTTTTTATGGCAGGATCCGGATCTGAAATTTATCACATTTGTTTATGAGACAGTGATAGGAGCATTTTAAACCCCAAATATCTCTGATCCTGCATCTGAACCATTTTACGCATCAACATCTGTCTTTTCTTCACCATTTCATAACTTAAACTCAGTCTTTTGTCCTCTCATGTTTTTTATTGTTTTTTGTTTCTGAAGTGGCCTATGCACAGCCCAAATTTTTGTGAGATGTTACCAGATATATTTAGAGCTTTTTCAAGCATCTGATATTAAAATGACAGCTGGGGGCCGCATGAAAATAGACGGCGGGCCACAATTGGCCCCCGGGCCTTAGTTTGAACACCCCCGATCTACTTATTAACTTCTGGTTTCATGAAATCATGTTTATGGTGTTTTCATGACGAGAACTCGGCCAGCCCAGACTATGATGGACGTAGTGGTTTAAAACCACTTGTGTCCAGTTTGTTCTTACACTGTGACAGTGGTGAATCTATCTAAGGGGAAACATTTTTTAGATTCCTGTCTATTCTTTCTCCACTTTGTTGACTGTTTGCTCTCCGACACTACAAAACACTGAAATCTAAGTAAGTGTTTTGCCTAACTTATATCAAAAATTGTCTGAATATGAGCCACAATAACCTGATAAGCACAGGAAAGTGTCTTAGTAGAAGATATCAGAAGAGGAAAGTGATGTCTGAGTTGCTAGTAACGAATAAAAAAAGAGCCAATGGGGTAAGACAAAAGTTTGAGTATTAAGATATAAATCGAATTTCGAGAAACTTGACGAGCAAATTTTCTTATCCAAACTGCAGATTTTGTTTGTAATTGTTTCAGGTGATTCAGTAGCCATTTATCTTGTATTATCTTGATTTAATAAATTTTTTTGGACTTGTTAGTTGAATGTTGCTCGTATAAACTCTCAAAAGATAATTTTGAACTAAAGATAAGGCATGAAGACTTGTTTAGATTTTAGTTTTTGCAGTGCACTCATCAACTGGTACCATCTGCATGTCCAGTCTGGTATGTGGCAGTTGTCAGACAGTTGGATTCGTAACCAATGATTTTCTGCCCCAATGATGAGCCTCTCCCTGGTCATGTTGGGCTGTAAACCTCAAACCTGTTGACTCATGACCTGACCCCGTTCATTATGTCGGTTTGTTGTTGAAGTAAAGCTAAACACAATCTAGTTTTGACAGGAATTATTATATTTAAAGGTCACAAGATGTTTTAATGTAGTTTCAGTGCATAGTTTGTCCTGCTTGATTTTATTTGTGACGTGTCGTTGCTCCGGCATTCTGCAAAAATAGAGCTGAGACACAGCTGGTACACAACAGAGCAGAGTCGTTGTGAGTTAATACGTGAACTTCAGTTGAAACCTACCAGAAATGGAGATGCATATGGTATGTTTCAGCCATTAGTAACTTGGCAACAGTGGAGGAGGCTTCAAGAATGCTGCGTTCTGCAATGCAAGGAGCTCTTTTTTATTCACATGCAACATTTTTATTTTTGTTTTTTTAACATAGACCACAGAAAATCCAGTTTCCCATATTGTACATTAAATCTTGCACTTAATGTACAAACTGAGAGAAACAGGAATAAGTACGGAAAGTAAGAAAACAAATACTACTTAATGAAATAAAGTAAAAAAATAAGATATTAGTTCATACACTGTTACCCTTGGTGACATACATCTGTCCAATATTAAAATGAATATGCATCTCAAAGAGACAGCAACTAAATTTAGCCTTTCAGACACCAGGCTGAGAAAAGTTCATAAGTTTTTGTGCTGTAAATTATATAAAGCTACGACAAAGCCATCAGGGGGATGATATAAAGTCTGATATAAAGTAAGAATTTGGATAATATTCCCTTCTTTATGCTAAATTAACTTTTTAGGCTCTGGCAACATGGAGGCTAGACGCTGGTATCCAGGTGTGTTTAGAAAGTTTACTAGATAATTGTTTGAAAGTAAGCACAGATGGAAGTGTGATACAGGAAGTATCACGCAGATAACTTAGTGATATTCAGCAGTTTGCACGAATTATGTGCTGTCGGTTTTAATAGATCTCTTTGTGTCTCCTTGTTCCTGTTCAGGTCATCATCCTGAACCACCCCGGTCAGATCTCCCAGGGTTACGCCCCCGTGCTGGACTGCCACACTGCTCACATCGCCTGCAAGTTCAGCGAGCTCAAGGAGAAGATTGACCGTCGTTCCGGCAAGAAGCTTGAGGACAACCCCAAGGCTCTCAAGTCCGGAGACGCTGCCATCATCACCATGGTGCCTGGAAAACCCATGTGTGTTGAGAGCTTCTCCCAGTATCCTCCACTGGGTGAGTCAGAAACTGTCTGCATGAATAGTTTTAGTAATAATAAAGGGAAGCAACACAAAGAAACTATTCTATTCATTTCATTTAAAATCACAGAGAAGCTTGCTCAAAAACTGCTGCAAGTCTTGATAAATGAAATCAAATTGCAGTTCCTTGAGTGTCCACTTGAGGCTCGTTCTAGAAGTACTGGAGCCACATACAAACCTGTTCAAAAAGTCGATCTTTGCGGTAAAAAAAGATTTTCATAGACTTGTTCAAAGATAATGATTTTCCTCTGATAAGCTTATTTCTTTCTTAGCAAACAGTGTAGAGGGCTGAATTTTCTCCTGTGGAACACACGGGGGCAGTGTGGTCTGTTTGATACTCAGGTTTCACGGTCCTGCTACATTTTCTGTTTATTCTCAGCGATTTTGGGTGTGTTGTTGTATTAAGGCTGACTTATGTTGCAGTTTATCATTTAGCAGCAGTTTCAAGGAAGTAGAGAGAGGTGATAAAATATACGGCAATTACGAAAATGTCGTAGATACAAGAATACAATACAGAACAAGACAATAAAGAACATTATACCTTTGGAGAGAATTGTCATGGACTTGGTGTTGTCACTGATATAGACAAAACAGACCAATTACAACACATCGTAACATATGGAAGGAGTTACACATCAAGCTACAAGCACAGGTCTATACTGAAAAAAGAGTTTACGCAGGCTCACAGTGTAAATTATGCTGTCATGTCTGCCTATGGACTACATTGATGTATGATGGTCTTTGATTACCAGGAATCACCAGCGGAAGCTCGTTTTTTAAATTATTTTAAAAAACAACATGACATTGGTTAAAACTATAAATTATTTTCTAAATCTTGGTCATATGTTGTGTTTATTTGGCTCAGCCAAGCGATCAGTAGCTCAAGGTTGCAGTTCCTATTTATAACACCAATAATGCTGTAAAGCTCTCCTACATGTATGCAAACAAACCCAGATGACAAACAAAGTCTAAAGCTGGCTGTGATGGGTTACACGGTCATGAAACTTCTCAATGCACCAGCAAAAGGGTGTGGGAGCTGGTTCTGCTGATGTTAGCCACACAGCAAATCAACGTGACATCCAAAACATCCTGATGAGTAAGCTCATGTTATTCAATTCAGGAACTCTGACATTGACGCATTCATCAAGTTTAATATGTGCTTTTAAGGACTGATGAATTACATCACTGGTATGAGCATAGATTGGCTCAGAAATGTGTTTTCAACTGACTCTCATACACCTCTTCCTCCCAGGTCGCTTTGCTGTGCGTGACATGAGGCAGACAGTCGCTGTCGGTGTCATCAAGTCCGTTGAGAAAAAGGCTGCAAGCGGTGGAAAGGTCACCAAGTCTGCACAGAAGGCCGACAAGAAGAAATGAATCGTCATGAAGGACGTCAAACACGAAGTCGTGCCTCAGCAGCAGCAGGTTGTCCCTTCCCTTCTTCTTCCCCGTCACCCAGCGCCGTCTTCTCTGAAGCAGAGCTCTCTACTCAAGGACTGGCTTATGCTGATTAAAACCCACCGGAAGAGTTTCCGCAGGAAAGGAAGGCTCGGGCCTTTTAGGGGAAACTAAGATCATAATTAACTTCAAAACAAGACAATAAAAATCTTAAACATTGCCAAATGATGATGTCTCCTTTGTGTTTCATTACTTAACAAATTCACTGAACTCAATCTTGAAAATTGGTTGTCATCAACACAGTGAGACATAGAATTGATATTGAGTTGAAGAGTTCTGCCTTGGATCATCTCTTTGTCACCGGTATCTGATCCAACATTTTGAGTCCTTATCAGACTGATTCGAGATACAAATATCAGATCAATGTATCTCTAAATTAGACCAGAAAACTAAGAGGGCAGTCTATGAGTAAGAAACTCAAAGATTCAATCAATTATTTTACAGATCGAAACACAGTCCCAACATAGACATTTTACACATATAGACAGAAACAGTTGCTTTTGAGTCGTTACTTGATGCTTTGCAATCAAAGCTGAGTCCAAACGGTGACTGAAATTGACTAAAGCTTAGAGAGATGTTTCACCTTTCATCCTTTCCTGATCTCTTTTTATTTGAAATTAACAAAGAAGGCGTCCATATCATCTCTGCCACAGGTGAAGTTGTGAGATTTGCATCCTTGCTATGATCCCACCCGTCTCGCAAATGTAGAGCAGCGGTTTTGTCCTGACCTGAGGAACTGGTTCTCCTTTGCTGGACCATACATTTGTAAAGGACTTACTGCTTCTCCTGCATTCCTCATAAACTGGTTTTCACCCAGTTTCACTCAAAATCATCCAACCCCTATAATAAATTCTCTTATTTATGAGTAAGGCTTACAAACCTTCAAGAATAATCATCAATTTAATGAGAAACCTTTTTAGGAATCTTAGTCCACTCCTCGTGGATAATGGCATCCAGTTTCCTAATAACCTCAGGTTCTACCACCTTCAAATCCCACCACAGATTTTTCATGGAGCTCAAAAATTCAATAATTTCTTGAGAATTCCCTTGAGAACAAGTGTCTGTAAGCTTTGGATCAATTATCTGCAGCGCCGGCTTCCTCATAGACGGTGTGATATTTCCTTTTATGAGATTGATTTTCCAGTGCCAGATAAAGCAAAGCAGCCGCAGAGCATCACAGAGGCACCGCCATGCTTCACTGTGTGCAGAGTTCTTCTTCTTATAACTTAAAAACTATGTTTCTAGCTGTATCTCTTGAAACATCCAGGGTCTTTTTGCATCATTTTAAATACACTTTCTTGTTCATGCAGAGAGATGATCAGCAAAGCTTTAAATGTTTGATATGGGACTTTAAGGTGATCTTTATCATGATTAGAGGATTAATTCAACTGTCAAGCTCTTTGACAAACTTTTATTACACCCTCAAGGCATCAAATAAGTACTGAATGTTGATGTTCGTGTATTGGCATGTGATCAATTCAATAAATCAAATGATGGAATTGCCGAGTTGATATAACATTAACTTGTAAGCCTGTAAGTGGCGCTTGTTTCCTCTCTGGAAAAGACATCACGTGCCTGACATGAGGCAGAAAGGCGCCGTTAGAATGATGACGTCAGTTAAAAAGAAGGCCCTCACCAAGTTTGCACAGAAGGACGGCAAGATGAAATGATCATAAAGGACCGCCAAGACAGCTCTCTACTCGAGAACTGACTTCTGTTAAAACCAATCAGAGGGGAGGTTTTTGCATTGGTGGGAAAATTATGATCATAACCAACTTCAGTTTTGTTAATTGAGTTAGGAAATAGTGATCACAAACACCTTTGAGAACATGCTGGTTGTTTTAGACCAAATGTTCCAGGGAGAGAAACTCCAGGTAGAATTTAGAGGCAAAACCGTGAAGAATTTCAAGGTGTGCCCTTTAGTCTGCTGTCAACAAGACTCAACAAGCAGAACCCGTCAGTCGACTATGCTCCTGTGAGACCAGCGCTGACAGTTGAGGCTTGTATAATCATGCAAATGTGAGAGTTGAGCCTGGAGACAATGCGCAGAATCAGATCAAAGCCAAAAAAACAGGAGGAGGGCTTTTAAAAAAGGGCGGTTCCCAGAGTTCACTTTTTACAGAAACAGCACTTTGGGACGGCGCAGACCGAGAAGGGGACGACGAGCATCCACCACCTCCAGATTGCCTCCACCCAGGTGAGTCATATCCCAAACCAAACTCCTGAAATACTTAAACCATATTATTTATGAAAAGTAGCTTTAATTCCTTCTAATAAACGGGATTTTAATGAGAACTTTTATTTCTGTTGATTTGTAAACATTTCTACACTTTCACTAATGACCAATAATGATTTCGACTGTCTGCCGGGATCTAACCACGTGGCAACAGCTAATATGCAACCTATGATGAAAAGTTTTTTCTTTAACATGAAAAAACATTTTTCTTTTTTAAAGTTCAACTTTCAAGGACACTGTGAATTTTTAAATTAAACCCATTCAAATTCTGTTCTAAGGTTTATTTAGATTTTTAATTTTCCCATTTTCCATCAAATCACATGTGATTTTGTATTTAAAAAAAAGTTGTCTGGAAAATATATGGCAGATTTTCTTTGAAAAACTTGAGTTACCTTTTGATTTTTGGAATAGCCTTTTTATTTATCTTTTCAAAAAATTCTTTAAATATTATGCTTGGTAAACCCAAAAAGTGCCTCATCATCGTAGATAATGGTCCAATTGAACAATTTTGAATGCAACACTTAAATTCTTCATGTGTAATTTCATTACGAACTTCTTACTTAAAGTTGGACAGATTTTAATTACCACGAAGAACTGCTTT
This sequence comes from Thalassoma bifasciatum, assembly GCA_008086565.1. NCBI lineage: Eukaryota > Metazoa > Chordata > Actinopteri > Labriformes > Labridae > Thalassoma > Thalassoma bifasciatum. The sequence continues at coordinate 102,410 of RPOG01001248.1, forward strand.
GAGGGCTTATTTATAGTTTTGAAAAGTAAAAAGTAACTAGTCTGGATGCATTTAGCCGGTAGGCCTCAAAGTATGTAACCACCGGCAAGCTAATGCTAGCCCACGTGGCCTGCTGTATTAACGTGGGCTCATGCTATCCAACCTTAATGGTGGTCATACTTAGCTCACCATTAAGGTTTTCTGGGAAAGTCCTGAAACTTACAAGACACCTTTCTGCTTCCAGCATTGTGACGTAGTTCTGAATCAAAATGGGAAAGGACAAAATCCACATCAACATCGTGGTCATTGGCCACGTCGACTCCGGCAAGTCCACCTCCACCGGGCATCTTATCTACAAATGCGGTGGAATCGACAAGAGAACCATCGAGAAGTTTGAGAAGGAAGCCGCTGAGGTCTGTAACGGTGCCACATGAGGTCTACCTTTTAATTTCTCATGTTTTCACATTTTGTAACTGTCCAGAACAGTGAGGCCTGTGACACTCATTGCCTGAAAGTACAGGTTTTGAAAAGGTGTGGCGGATGTGACTGCTCCCAGTATTTGCTTTGTAACAGCTGCCACCTGCTGTTGAAAGATGAGTGATCTATCTGTACCTAAAAGCGCCTTGCCTTGTAGGTACAGGCAGAAACGTGAAAGGTTAAAAGGACCAAAGTAAATACATGCTAAAACAAGATAAACAAAAAAGATTAAAAAATGAAATAACAGGAGGCAATACCAGCACATCGAAATACTCTCAATTACTCAAATTCTATTTCAATTTCATAAAACCCCATTCTGTTTGTTTCTATTTTATGCCATGTATTCAAACACATGCAAAAATGTAGCTAAACCGCTCACACCTTCTTTAAATATTCTTAATGTGAGAATTATGACAAAGGAACTTGTGTTGTTTAATTCGATAAACATCTTCAACCTCTAAGAGTGATTGATGAGATCTGAACCAAGTTTCAGTTTTGTGAAAACAGTCATTAACGCTTTCTGCTATCTGCTATCTTGCTCTATTTATGTGATCACCACAGATGGGCAAGGGCTCATTCAAGTACGCCTGGGTGCTGGACAAACTGAAGGCCGAGCGTGAGCGTGGTATCACCATCGACATTGCTCTGTGGAAGTTTGAGACCAGCAAGTACTACGTGACCATCATTGATGCCCCTGGACACAGAGATTTCATCAAGAACATGATCACTGGTACCTCTCAGGTGAGAACCACACAGCACAAGAATGTGAAGTCCTGAGTGCTCCTCCGCATGTTTGTTCTAAAGTAGTAATTTTGCCTTCAGGCTGACTGCGCCGTGCTGATTGTTGCTGCTGGTACTGGTGAGTTTGAGGCTGGTATCTCCAAGGACGGTCAGACCCGTGAGCACGCCCTGCTGGCCTTCACCCTCGGTGTGAAGCAGCTCATTATTGGAGTCAACAAGATGGACTCCACTGCGCCTCCTTACAGCGAGAAGCGCTATGAGGAAATCAAAAAGGAAGTGAGCACTTACATCAAGAAGATCGGCTACAACCCCGCCACTGTTGCCTTCGTCCCCATCTCTGGATGGCATGGAGACAACATGCTGGAGCCCAGTGACAAGGTAAAACTAATCTCTCATATTCTGAAGCTCTGGGAGGGTTTTGGCTTTCTTATCAAACTTTCTAATCAAACTTTTGTTTGTAGATGCCATGGTTCAAGGGCTGGAAGATCGAGCGTAAGGAGGGTAATGTCGAAGGAAAAACTCTGCTGGAAGCTCTCGATGCCATCCTGCCCCCAAAACGCCCAACAGAGAAGCCCCTGCGTGTGCCCCTGCAGGACGTCTACAAAATTGGTGGTAGGGAGATACTGTAGCCCCACAGGATCTAGTAACACATCTTATTGCACCAGCTTCAAATTGAATTTACTCTATAATTCCCCAAAGCACCTACTTGAAACTTGTTGCCCCTGCTCTCTTTCAGGTATTGGAACTGTACCTGTTGGACGTGTTGAGACCGGTATCCTGAAGTCCGGTATGGTCGTCACCTTTGCCCCCCCTAACCTGACCACTGAGGTCAAGTCTGTGGAGATGCACCACGAGTCTCTGCCTGAGGCCCTGCCCGGTGACAATGTTGGCTTCAATGTCAAGAACGTGTCCGTCAAGGAAATCCGTCGTGGAAATGTGGCCGGTGACAGCAAGAATGACCCACCACTGGGCGCTGACAACTTCACTGCCCAGGTGAGAATGAGGGATGGAAATGAAGATCAGGCACACGGTAGACGTCTTAAAGACCTTAAACCAGTGATTCCCAACCTGTGGTCCGTGGCCCCCTGGTGGGCCGCGGAGATATTGCAAGTGGTCCGCCAAATCATTTTCAAAATAGTCTGAGTTTTAATGAAGGGTAATTATATAAAGATACAAATGTACAGGATAATGTTTAAATATTAAAACTTGGTTACATTTGTAATGATATTCAACATGTTCAAACGTTTGTATATAAGAAAAGTCCTTGAAGAGGGCAAGTTAAAGCCCAACATGTAACATGACCCCAAATTTAACAAAGCCCTGAAATTTGATTAAACAAATGTTGTATATCCCAAGACTATAACCACTGACCCAGCATTTAACAAGATATTATATCGTGGGCAAATGACTATTACCTTCTGGGCTCAGCATCTGTTACATCATTGACCAGTTATCACATTTCAGGTTTTATTACATTTTTTTTTCTTACATTTTGGGTTTTTGTTACAAATCGAGTGCTAACAAGGCACAATACAGCCCCCATAATTATATAGTCGGAGGTGGGCTGCGAAAAATTTTTGAGACTTAAAAGTGAGCCCTGAATTGAAAAAGGTTGGAAACCACTGCCTTAAACTATTTAAAAATAGTGAGAGACCACAGACATGAAGAGTTTACATACACTCTGCCCTAACAAGAGCAGTGCATGAAATCTCACATGGCAGTGTTGTCCCAAATCAAGCACTGTGGCTTCACACTTACTGGAAGTTACAATCACATTTCACAACCACCCACAGGTGTTCTTGTGCTATTCATCGATTTCAACCATCAACCACTGTTTCATTCATTCATTCACGCCCATTCCTCTGCACAGCCAATATGGTGACCTTTGTGAGCGAAAAGTGTCTGGCGTTGCACCCAGAAGATTGCATCCAAAGACCCTCTCTCTGAGAATGTTTTCTCTTTGAGGAGATAACATTGTGGTCCACAGAGGTGATTGGATGTTAGCTTTTGACTTCCTGTCTTTGTGACCTCCTGTCTTTGTGTCCTCCTGCAGGTCATCATCCTGAACCACCCCGGACAAGTCCATGCGGGTTATGCTCCTGTTCTTGACTGCCACACCGCTCACATTGCCTGCAAGTTCAGCGAGATCAAGGAAAAAGTGGACCGCCGTTCTGGCAAGAAGCTTGAGGACAACCCCAAGAGTGTCAAATCTGGAGATGCTGCCATCATTACTTTGACCCCACAGAAACCCATGGTCGTCGAGGCTTTCTCTGAATATCCTCCATTAGGTGAGTGTGGCACATCTGAATTTCTGCTTGCTTTACACATAAGAGGAACAAAACCATAAGTTATTGAATCCATCGCATGTAAAAAGCAAATTTCTTTGGGGAAAAAAGGAATTGAACATGGCCAAACGTTTAAATCCTCTGAGGACACTTGACTGACTCTCTTTCTCAATATATCTCTTCCTCCCAGGTCGCTTTGCTGTGCGTGACATGAAGCAGACAGTCGCTGTCGGCGTCATCAAGGCCGTCGAGAAAAAGACTGCAACTGGTGGAAAGACAACCAAGGCTGCACAGAAGGCACAGAAGAAATGAATTATCATGCATGATGTCAAATCCGAAGTCGTGCTTCAGCAGCAGCAGATTGCCTTATCCTCTTTCCCCCTTCGCCGTCACCCAGCGCCGTGTTCCCTGAAGCAAAGCTCTCTAATCAAGGACTGGCTAATGCTGATTAAAACCCATCGGAAGAGTTTCCGAAGGAAAGAAGGCTTGTACCTTGTAGGAGAAATTATGCCCATCATTAAGATCAAAAACACGTATCAATAAAAATTGCATACATTGAAGGTGACTTTTTGTGTTTCATTGAAAGTTTATTGATCTCAGACACATTAAACCTACTGAGATGAGTCTGTGACTGGTCATAAATAAGGCCTGGACAGGACAAACAAAAGGAAGATTTTATTTTTATTTCTTGCAACCCATTCATATATATATATATATATATATGTGTGTGTGTGTGTGTGTGTGTGTGTGTGTGTGTGTGTGTGTGTGTGTGTGTGTGTGTAAGGGGGGGTCAGCACTTATTTACAGCACCCTGAAAAGAAACATAAATATCCTATTATCTTATACCTTGTCCAATGAAGGAAGGTAAGATTTCTCATATGAAGCATAACAAAGAGATAAGAGATTTCACTTTGTACACATGGGATCACAGGAGCTTTAAGTTTGGCCAAAACCCACTGGTTATCATTTTAATGAAGATTTGAATGTGTTCACAAACCATAAAGGTGAGACATTTAGAGCTCCACCACTACACCTGCTGACTGGATCCAGAAAAACGTGACCCCCTTAATGTTAACGGATGAAATACAGATGAACCATGACATTTAGTAAAATCTATTTCAGCATGACTTCTTTCATGTAAGGTACATCTCAATGCACTAATTTTACCTGATTTGATTTTGAAAAAGATGATTGATTGACAGCTGTTATCAGATGAGACTCTGATCTTAATGACAGTATCAGAGTAAATCACTAACGACAAGAGAAAAACTACATGAGCAATGGCACAAAAGTGGTTCCACTTTCCTTGTCCATCATGGCTGCATCAAGCTCCAGTAATATAAACTGTTTCTTGTGTTTTACGCCACACAGCTAGCCTCATGTTTGTTTAAATATTTATCCAAAAAGTAACATGCTGTATGAGATTAGTGAAGTTAGGTGAAACCAACATAATTTCCCTCTGAGATATTGAGAAGCAAAAGGGTATAACACAAATTTAAAAAAAAAAAAAAAAAAACTTAAGTGACATTTTTATTGAACATAAAGTTGCTCATTGGTTATTATCTGTCTGTAAAATTGCAAACAGTGACCCACAGTCACAGACTGCCTAGCTAGGATGCAGATAAATTATATCAGCAGCTTGTAAGACAGTTTTCACTCTAAATCTCCTTCTCAAAAAGTCCCACAACAAAATAAAATCAATAAAACATTTTAAAAAATCCTGCCCTGACAAATTCAAGACCATTGAGAAATTTATTTGAGACCAGAATATATAACATTTTAATGAATTTCAGACTTTTTAAGTCCTTAGCTTTAAATACATGAATTTATTTCTTTTTAAGACATTTTAAGGATGAACGGTGTACCATCAAGATAAGTAATACGCCATTGAGTAAAACGTATTATATTATACTATCTATGTATTGTGATTTTGTTTACAGCAAACACATTTTTTTCCCCTAAAGTTTACACCCCCTCCAGCAAAATTTTCTGATTTTTTGGCCTTTTCTCAGAAAATATGGAAGGTAACACAAAAACCTTTCTGTCACTCATGGTCAGAGGTTGGGTGAAGACATTTATTAACAAACAACTGTGTTTACTCTTTTTAAATCATAATGACAACAGAAACTTCAAAAATGACCCTGTTCATTTTTTTATACACACACACTGATTACAAGCAAATAGATCACAGGTGAGGATGGTTACCTTTCGTACAGTGGTTCCCAAAGTGGGGGTCGGGACCCTTTGGGGGGTCGCAAGATATTGACAGGGGGTCGTGAAATGTGTCCCAAAATGGAAAACTATGAACTATTCCACATTTTATCCATTAATGTAAGAATAAAGGCAAAAATAGGGGTTAAAGATAATATAAAATTATGCAAATAGAAAATGTTTTATCTGTTTTTCACATTTCTTTGTTGAAGTTTGATACAGTGAACACAGCAAAGTGCACATTAGTCGGTGAATTTTCTACTGATCAGCTAAATGAAGTATCCTGTTTGTTTTTGTATTGGTCCATTACTGTTGTACCACCGAACCTGGGGTGACAGGGCCTTCTCAATCGCTGCCCCCTCACTCTGGGACTCATTACCCAAACACATCCGCAACTGCACTGACCTTACCACATTCAAATCCCAGCTCAAAACCCATCTTTTCAGAATTGCTTTTAACTGTTGATCACATATTTGTCATGTCACATTTTATCATGCTTTACCCTGCGCTGTGCTTTTGCTTTTGCTTGTCTGCTTTGTTTTACTTGTTTGTTTTGCTTGGTGGATTTTAATTTCTTTTAATCTGTAAAGTGTCTTTGAGTACTTTAAAAAGCGCTATATAACATAAATGTATTATTATTATTATTATTATTACCACAGCAGGGGGTCGCCAGTCTCTAACGCTGCCATTTTGGGGGTCACGGGTGGGAAAGTTTGGGAACCCCTGCTTTAGTAAACATTCAAACACATTTGTGTTCACTTCTGTGCATTTATCAGGCCAAAACCACCAGAGTCATTTCTGAAGTTTTGGTTGTCATTATGATTTCAATAGAGCAGTGGTTCCCAACCTTTTTCAATTCAGGGCTCACTTTTAAGCCTCAAAAATTTTTCGCAGCCCACCTCCGACCATATAATTATGGGGGCTGTATTGTGCCTTGTTAGCACTCGATTTGTAACAAAGACCCAAAATGTAAGAAAAAAAATGTAATAAAACCTGAAATGTGATAACTGGTCAATGATGTAACAGATGCTGAGCCCAGAAGGTGATAGTCATTTGCCCACGATGTAACAACTTGTTAAATGTTGGGTCAGTGGTTATAGTCTTGGGATATACAACATTTGTTTAATCAAATTTCAGGGCTTTGTTAAATTTGGGGTCATGTTACATGTTGGGTTTTAACTTGCCCTCTCCAAGGACTTTTCTTATATACAAACCTTTGAACATGTTGAATATCCTTACAAATGTAACCAAGTTTTAATATTTAAACATTATCCTGTACATTTGTATCTTTATATAATGACCCTTCATTAAAACTCAGACTGTTTTGAAAATGATTTGGCGGACCACTTGCAATATCTCTGCGGCCCACCAGGGGGCCACGGACCACAGGTTGGGAATCACTGCAATAGAGTAAACTTTTTTTTCAAATAAATGTCTTCACCCAACCACTAACCACGAGTGATAAAAAGGTTTTTGTGTTATCATTCATATTTTCTGAGAAAAGGCCAAAAAAAATCAGAAACTCTGCTGGAGGGTGTGTTCGGTAAATTTCTATGGAGTTAAAACAGTGTCAAAATTCACAAATGCACACAGAAGGATCCACAAATGCACAGACAAATCCACAAATGCACAGACAAATCCACAAATGCAAAAAACAGATTCACAAATGCAAAAACAGATTCACAAATGCACAGACAAATCCACAAATGCAAAAAACAGATTCACAAATGCAAAAACAGATTCACAAATGCACACAGACAAATCCACAAATGCAAAAACAGATCCTTAACGGCTGATATTTATGTATGGAGTTAAAACAGTGTCAAAATTCACAAATGCACACAGAAGGATCCACAAATGCACAGACAAATCCACATTTGTGAATCTGTTTTTTGCATTTGTGGATTTGTCTGTGCATTTGTGGATCCTTCTGTGTGCATTTGTGAATTTTGACACTGTTTTAACTCCATAAATTTCCCCGTTGTGGAGGGAGTAAAGGATTATTTTTATCTTACCTTTTCACACTCAAATCTTTGCAGGAATGATAAAATGTTTTGGTTTACCATCGATTAAAACTAACCTGAAACTAACCAGCAGCTGATTAACTTTTAAACAAACTGAATTAACTTTGAAAATGAGCACTTCTTCGTCTGTATGAACCGGAACCAACGTACTACACTGCAGTGTTTCCCTGTTCTCTTTTAGCGCGAGCACACTGCTATAAATACCTTTGACCGGAAACGATACGTCCTCTTCTAGTGATCCAACATGGCGGTGAGTACAGCGTCACATCTGACCATGACGAGCTAACCCGCAGAGGTGGACTTAATCCTCAATCATCGGAGGAATAAAGCTGTGCAGGATGTTTTTTAACCTTCGGAGATTAATATTCAATCATAACTTAATTTTCTAGAGTGGTATTAGTTTGATGAAAGTGGCGGAAAATATTTAAAATGAGTGAATCAAGTGATGCTAACATGCTAACCGACGGGAGATGCTGTAGATTTAAAGTCTAATGTTTCACTAAAGGGGCGTCATGTTTTAAAGGAGGGGCCGTGAACGAATAGTCTGGATGTTTCTATAAAATTTTTGACCATTGTTATTCTTGAAACATGTTTTTATTGAGTAGCTCTATCAGGGGAACAGAGCAGGGATATGTACGGACATGTTCCTGACCGGCGTGTGTCAGACTGAGACTCATGAGGGTGAAAGGTGGTTAAACAGGGGCCTCTCACTGTTGGGAGATAGAAAAGCAGAACTAATAATAAACATCAGATATTATCTTAGTTTTCTGTTGATATTTCTTTAAGCTTCTGTGCTAATGTTAGCCTGTTAGCTCCCTGACTGTAGCTAACATGGCTCCACCTGAGCAGGTGTCAAACTGGAGAAGTTGGTAAATAATATTCAAAGATCCAGAGTTATCCTGTCCTGGCTGTGGATGCAGACTGTCAAAGTAAACTTACCTAAGAGGAGAATGTGTGTTGTCAGTCAGTATTACTATCTATTCTTAAGTTAGACCAAGGTGAATCACAGCCCCAAACTACTTATATATGTAAAAGAAGGAAAGATTAAAAACATCCACAAGAATGTTCTGTTGCTTCAATATAAATGTGAAAGATGAAGTGTCAGAATAGACGTGTAGTGCTGGGCGATTATTTGATCATGATGTGTGATCCTGATAAATTTAATAACAGGTCCAGTGATCCAATAAACAAAGTGGAAATGTGTGTGATTAAAGGCACTGTAAACGAGTTCACTGTTTTATATTTATCTTACAGAGGCATTATTCTATTCATGTTCATCTTGTTTATTTTGCTGTGTATGTTTATTAGATATTGAACGATTCTTTAGTTTATAAGACAGAAGCTTTAAAACTGGAAGTTAAGAAATGATATAAAAAGCGTGACAAGAATTAAAATCAGATGGTATGGAAAAAATAGTTTTGGTCTTTTTTTTTTTTTTTTTGCTGTATTGCACAGTTCTAGTCAGAACCATTTTGACCAATACTTCATCAAACTCCAGAGTAGCAAGTAAAATGTGATTCTGTTGTATTTTCTGTGATGAGGCTGAATCATCTTTGGATAATCAAAGTTTCTATTCCATGTCTTTTAGGACCAGGGTGAGAAGAAGGAGAACCCCATGAGAGAGCTTCGCATCCGCAAGCTCTGCCTGAACATCTGCGTCGGTGAGAGCGGAGACAGACTGACCCGTGCTGCTAAAGTGCTGGAGCAGCTCACAGGGCAGACACCCGTCTTCTCCAAGGGTGAGTCTCTGTTTGTGTGTGAGTGAGTGTGGAAGTGTTCAGGTTCATATTATAGATTTGTCTTGTCATAATTGGCGTGTGTAACATCTTCAATTACTATTTCTTTTATTGGATTTTTCACCGACCCCAGACAAACATCATTTTAACTGGGCTGCATTTTGCACTTGGATATGATTTTCAAAAGCTGACCACAGTTTGTGATCAGAAACCCAGAATTCCTACCGGCTTGTTTTAAACTTTTATGTGCCCTCTCTCTTCACTTCCAGCCCGCTACACTGTGCGATCATTTGGTATCCGCAGAAATGAAAAGATTGCTGTCCACTGCACCGTCCGAGGGGCCAAAGCAGAGGAAATCCTGGAGAAAGGACTCAAGGTAAGAAAGTCATGATTTAGTAACTCAAAAATGTTTCAGTGTCTGTGACGCTGAATTAAATGTTTTGCAGTTAGAGGATGTGATTTTGGAATAAATGGGCCTGAGTTGAAGAGGAAATATACAAGCATGTGAAGGATTGTTCCGACGCCATGAAGATGTTTTTGTTGTTAATCCAGCTTCTCTCTGCTGCTCCCGTCTTCAGGTGCGTGAGTACGAGTTGAGAAAGAACAACTTCTCAGACACCGGAAACTTTGGCTTCGGCATCCAGGAGCACATCGATCTGGGTATCAAGTACGACCCCAGCATCGGCATCTACGGACTGGACTTCTACGTGGTGAGTGGCAAAAATCAGAATGTGGCTGCTCTGAGTTAATGGAGATAAGAAAATAATGAAAAGGCTCCAATATATTGTTTTCTTTGTGTGAGTTGACAGGAGGACTGCAAAAATTCAGTTTCACTTACTGGGAGTTCTAGGGTTAGTTTTGTATTAGATTAGATTAAACCCTGGGATGTGATTCAAGAAAATCATCATCTGAGAAAATAGCACATTGGAAAGTAATAGCTTTTTACTTGTTGTCAGCAGGAAAACTTAGTTTTAATGAACTTGCAGCACTGAGTTGTGATAGTCACATCTGTGTGTATTAATTGTGCAGAGTTTATTAAGAAAGCTTTGGCTGCTTTAAAAAGTTTGCTCTGTGTGAAGTTTGAATAATCATCGAACTTAAGGTTTGTAAAATTGAGTTTATGATGATAAAGATTTGGTCTCCTACATGATGTTTCTTATCTGTTGGAGCTTGTTGGTCGTTTTTTGATACTGGAGTAAACTTGTTAAGCTAAATGTTCTAACATGAACAGATCACAGGAATAATGACAATGATCAGCAATTGGTTTTAAACTTTAGTGGTTGTCTTCACTCTTGTTCAGGTTTCTTAGAGTTTGAGTTAAAGCCCTTTGAATGAAAAAATTGTACCTGCAAGACAAAAACTGAAATCCTCTGATATTTAACAATCATCGCCTGATTTATTGCCTGTTTTGTTTTACAACACAAATTGTGGTTTGTTTGTTTACGCACAACAACACAGAGACTTAAATTAGATTTTAAAACCTGGAATAAAAACGGAAAGATAAATTTGTAACAGGAATTGCTGAATCTGTGTTCACTGATACTAATTGGTGCTTCCTAAGGGTTGATGAGAGACTTATTTGTGTTTTGAGAGCACCTCTGACCTTGTCCTGACCTTGTCCCTCAGGTTCTGGGCAGACCCGGCTTCAGCATCGCAGACAAGAAGCGAAGAACAGGCCGCATCGGTTTCAGGCACCGCATCCGTAAAGAGGAGGCCATGCGCTGGTTCCAGCAGAAAGTGAGTGTGGAAAACCCAAAACTTCTTCAGGGCTGTTTATTAGTAGATGTCACATTTGTAATTCTTCCTTTTTGTCAAATGAAAACAACTGTCTTTAATATCTAAATATTTACTTAAACTCAGCTTGTGTCCAAAAACAAATGATTACTTTTATAAAACTTTGATCCTGAGCTTGTGAAATGTTTGCAGCTGTCTCAGGGTTTATTAACAAAAAGGAAGAACTAATGTATCAATGAAAGTGTGAAAAGCTTGTTATAAAACTAATTGAATTACAGTACAAGCTGCTAATTTTCTGGCTCAGATTTAACTTGAAGATATTTCATTTCCTGCTCTAAAAACACGAGTTGAAAACAGTCTGATATTTTTTCTCCTTTCTCTTTCTAGTATGACGGTATCATCCTCCCCGGGAAGTAAAGGACCTGCTTTTGATCCTGTTTGTATCAAAGTTAATAAAACCAGAAAAATCATTTCATAAGTCTTGTGTTGTTTCTGGGGTTATTTGTGTGTTTGCACGTCGTCCTGTGATAAGAAAAGAAGCTGTGAAGACGTTTTACTGTTTTTATCCCTGAGGAGAAACATTGAACAGCTCAAATAAATCGATGATAGAGTGAGGGGGCTGCACATGATCAGGCACCCCACGTTTTGTCTTTTTTTGTTTTTTTTGAGTGTGTGGGTGATTGTTGCTTCAGTTCAACCAGAAATGGCTCAAGGAGACAACTTAACACTAGATCACAAACCAAACATCTGTTTTATGTAAACAAGAAAACTTCAGATTTATAATGAGCTGTGAGCAGCAGAGTAAGAGATGGAAATTGCTGCAGGTAGAAAACTGGTTTTGTTTGTATAAGGACATCAAAGTAAACGATATAAACATCAAAACTTGAGACATTTTTCAAAAATGCATTTGAGGACTGAAAAGCATAAGATATGAAAGTGAGTGTCAGGATTTTTCACTTGAGTGTTTTTATTTGTCTTAAGGCATGAAAAAAGTTTTCCATTTTTTTTTTAAATTTTCAAATAATTGCAACTGAGCGTTCAACGTAAAACAGTATGAACTTAATGTAAATATGACTTTCTTTTTTTTGGTAATTTCATGAATAATCTTTTTTTAATGCTTTGTGAAACATTTTAACTCTTTAATCCATTTTAACACTGAATAATTAATAGTTTATAAGCTTTTTCACCCTCAAATGTTTGTCTATTACATTTTTTAAAAGATGTATATGTTTGATAAGAAATTGAAAATATTTTTTCAGGCCCTAAGAAGAATAAAAATATCCTGACACAGGCTAATATGAATTTCCACCACATGAAACATTGAATTTAGGAGTAAATAAGTTTTAAATAGGTGTCCACTGTAGTGACCACTATGCACCACAGGATTAAAATTATGATTAAGTTCAATATTTTTATTTATCCATCCTCTAGTTGTGACAGTAATCCACACTTCTTGCAAAATAAAAACAGCTTTTGGGATGAAGTACAAAAAACAAGGGAATTGCTAAAACAACAAAATCTTTGGCATTGGTAGAGAATATTTGGAAGGTTATTTATGGATGTTTCCCACATTTGCGCGTTGAAATGGCAACATCTAAAAGGGAAATCAACAAGCGCTCAAATGGTAGAAGATTAGGTGCCAAGAAGCAGACAAACAAATGAAAATGCTTAAACTTAGTTGATCATTTTGACCTGATTTAATTTGATATCAGGTCTCAAAAGTATAATGGTTTTTTTTGGGTGACCATATTATTAGCAGGTAACAGTGTGGATTAATGTTCCTTAAAGTGAGATATTAGTCGCCTCAATAATTATGTTTTCAATCATTAAACAGTTATATGAATATTTTAATATCATGACTCATCCTTTGCTTGTTTGCACCTTTTTCTGTTATGACCATGACTTCAATCACATCCTGTAAATAAAGGATTAAAAACAAAGAGTCCTTCAGTTTTGATCACGTTGGCTTTATTTCAGTGAAACCCACAGCACAGAGCTCGTCCTGCACCCAGAATAAAACTAATTCAGAGGGGATTCATCCAATCAAATAAACCCGATCGTCCTCATTGATTTCTTAGTTGATGGTATTTATCTTTAACTCTGCAGTTTTTCCTGCTGGAGCCTCACTGGTTCTTCAGGTGTTCGTTTCTCTTTGTTTCGTATAAATTAGATGTTAGAGATGGAAATGTTGACATCACAAACACAGGTGAGAGGGTTCAATTTACTACATCCTGTTCACTCTACACTTTTTTTCATAGTTTGTTCATTTTTACATATTTTTGTATCAATGTGGTTCAATTCATCACTTGAATATTTTTATTTTTCCACTTTTTTCAGCTTAAATGTCACCTGCGTTGTTTCAGTTTTACATTTCCTTCCTTTTATTTCGACATCTTCATCCTCCCACTTTGTTACACTTATAAAATATCTTTTTTAAGATCTACATCTACTCATTTTTTATTTCATTTTTTGAAGTTGATCTAAACTACTTAACATCCATTAAATAATTTAAAAACAATAAACACGTGTTGTTTACTGCCAGGCTGTTTCGACCCTTGTGAGAAATATCCTATTGATAACTGCAGTTTTTGTGCCTCATTTTCCAGTAGCGTCCACACACACACACACACACACACACTCATTCATACTCTTATTTGTACAGATTCATGTCACACACTCTGCTTTGTTACATCTTTGTACACAAACTTTGTGGATTCACAGTGACGTTTTTGTTTGACTCAGACACAGATCCATCCTCCTCCAACAATCCAGCCTTTCTTCATCCACCTTTTCCATAAATTTAAAACCTCCTGAGATCACTTTGGATCACATAAGCTCTCTTTTTTTTTGTTTGACTCGCCCATAATAGATTAATCCTGAAGATGTTTAAGAAAATATGTTTAACGGGCTCCTTTAAATCACTTCCAGGAACATTCAAGAAATAAAATTCATGAAAAAAAAAAGTGCACATCGACCTTAAATTCTCTTTTTATCTATACTTTCATATCAAATGGCTCTTCTTGCATTTCCCCCTTTTTTCTGACTTGTTTATTCTTTCTTTGGAATTAATTTTTCATTTCAGTTTTAACTTGATTCTTTTAAGAAGGAGCAGACATGATCCACATGTTCTCCAGAGGTTAAACCCTCCTCACTCTCCTCTTCTCGTCTCTTCTACGCTGTGATGATCTGTGAAGGAGCCGCGCTGCTCTGGGTCTTCTGCTGCTGCTCCTCATGTGCAGGCGTGTTGCGGTGCTGCTGGCGGCGCGGCGCGTGGCGAGGCGGCAGGGTCAGGGTGCAGCAGGAGACTCCCACCGTGGGCTCGGGCAGATCCTCCGCCCTGGACCAGCTGTCGGTCGCCGGGTCGTACTTCTGCACAGCCGCCTTGTAGCGCTTCTCCGCCTCGTTCCAGCCACCGAGCAGGAAGAGCTTCTCGTTCAGCGCCGACAGCCCGGCAGTGCTCACGCCGAGAGGGAGAGGAGCGGCCCGGCTCCATGTGGCGCTCTCCGGGGTGAAGACCTCCACAGAGACGACATCCACTCTCTCACCCCCCGGCCCCAGTTGGCTTCCTCCCACCACGTACACCTTCCCTCCGAGCGTGGTGGAGCAGTGCCAGCCGCGCGGTGTCTCCATGGAAGCGCACTCGCTCCAGGTGTCGGTCTCCACCTTGTAGCACGCCACAGAGCGGGAGTAGGCACAGTTGATGTAGCCGCCGGTTACCAGGATGTCTCCAGAGGGCAGGGTGGCGCTGGAGTGGCAGCAGCGAGGCATCTCCATGGGCGCACGCATCTGCCAGGTGTTAGAAGACGGCAGGTAGCTCTCGGTGGTGGCGAGCAGACCCTCCACGTTGCGGCCGCCGATGGCGAACAGGCGGCCGCCGCTGGCTGCCAGAGAAAAGTGGGTGCGGCGTTGACGCATGCTGGCCAGGTGGAGCCAGGTGTTGAAGCGAGGGTCGTATCTAGAGGAAGAGAAGAGCAGAGAGGGAGAAGTGGATCAGGTCACCAGATTTTTAACCTCGGGGTTGGGACCTGAAATGTCTCCTAATTGGTAAAAAAAAAAAAAAAAAAGACTGAGTATTTTTCATTGTTAAATTAAAACACCACACACAATCTTAAACAACTGTATTCTTTACTTTTACTTTCTGGAATATAAATCTAGTTAAAATAAAATGCTGCATGTAAAAGTATTTAAGCTGGCGCATCTTAAATGACGGCCATGATAACGTGACTGTACAGTTACTGCTACTTGAGTTTTCACTTCAACCTGTAAAAACACAAAGTTACAGTCAGAAGGAGGAAACAGAAAACAAATGGAAAGATTCCTTTGCCCGCCTGGTCTCGTGAAGACAGTTCTGAGAGGAACCAAGACACTAGGATGGCATATTAAAAAAAAAAATCATTAAAGAAAACTCTGAATTTCTGGGTTCATGAGGTCACAAATTTTTGAGTTTGTAGATATTCACAGATTCAGCTTTCCCCATTTAATAACTCATCAGGGTAGTGTTTTGTTTATCTGTCACTACTGACTGTAAAATCAATTACTCCCTGGGGATAATGAAGAAACCTTGAACCTTGAAGCCATTGAAAGTGATGACGATGGACAAAAATGTTCTGTTATGTTTTCTAGAAAGAAAATGTCTCTGCTGTTTCCAGAAATTTGTGATGTAAAATGGAGTCACGGCCCAAATAAGGTTGGTAACCAGTGTTCAAAGAAGTTTCAGTAAGTTTTTGGTTGACCCCGCCTGGTTCGTACCTGCTGAGCGTGCTGACCGCGTGCTTCGCCTGGTTGCGTGCGTCGTTCTGGTCTTCTCCTCCAGCCACATACAGGAATCCGTCCATCACAGCCACACACTGGTTGAAGCTCTTTGCTGGGAGTTGGGTGAGGTGACGCCAGGCGGCTCCAACATCACGAGGATCCCTCCACAGCACCTGAACCACAAGGTCAAAGGTCGGTGAGGGATTATGTTTCTTCTAAAGTTAGAGAACAGGGAAGATAAAATCACTGACCTCTCTGCTGAGAGCTCGCTCTGTGAGCGAAGGTCGCCCCCCGATGGTGAGCAGAGTCTGCTGACCCGCTCGGACCTGAGTGCGTCTGGACTGAAGGGTGTTCTGCTGGTACGGCAGGAGGTGGTAGTTCATGGCGTCCACC
Organism: Thalassoma bifasciatum; assembly: GCA_008086565.1. NCBI lineage: Eukaryota > Metazoa > Chordata > Actinopteri > Labriformes > Labridae > Thalassoma > Thalassoma bifasciatum. The sequence continues at coordinate 118,742 of RPOG01001248.1, forward strand.
AGCAGGCGGTGACACTGAGGGTCCATCATCATCCGAGGCACCGGCTGGATTTGACTCACGAGCTCGCTGGCTGGGATCGTCTCGAAGCGGATGTGAGACAGAAGCTCAGCGGCGTGAGCCTGACGAGAGGCATCGAAGTCGAGCCACTTCATGGCCAGCTGAAGAAAAAGAGAGAGAGAGAGAAAGAGACACCGTAGTTAGAAAGAGCTTTTACCAAAGTCAAAACTTTCTATTTGTTAACTATTCTTTTGGTGATGCCTGTAAAAAAATTAAGTGTCATCACACCTGTGGTCAGTTTTCTGCAGTGTTACATGTTGCGTAAACATCAGCAAACTCTGCTTCTGACCAAGGAAACTGTTCTCCATTAAGGGAGGATATAGGGAAAATATGTTTTTATGGCAGGATCAGGATCTGGATTTTATCAGGATTTTTTTCATATCAAACCTCTGAATCCCAACCCCACAGGCAGGTGCAAAAAGAAAAAGAAACTCTTATTTTTGAATGACTGGCATTCAAAAACTGTTTAGCCAATCAAAAACCTCAAAAAACTGGCATGATCGTCAGATTCTCTGAGGGCACCTGAATGTATCACGATTGACATCAACAACATGAACTAACAGAGCAGAAAAGACGTGAGACTTTCATCAACATTGTCTTGATTCTCATGTTCTTTGTGAAAATTAGCAAACAATAATCAATCTGCTTTATTTAAATTCTGTAAAAGAAATTCTACATTTTTTTCTACTTTTATCAAGCCCTAAATTATGCATACAGGCCCCTTATTAACATTTAAAAAAATAGAAAGATACTTAAAATGTACTGTAACCACCAAAATTTTCCCCGTTTTTCTAAAGCTTGAGGCTATCTGGCAATGGTTGCTTACACGTATTCCTTATTTTTTTTAGAAATTCAAAAGGATAAATCAGACAAAATCTGTTTCTTTGTTCTTTCTTATTTTGAAGATTTATAGTTTTTAAATTTTTTTACACTGCATGAAGACATATGAGTTACACCAGGTTATAGCCATGGTTTTCCTGAATTTATAGAGGTGTAGGACTTCACTTTTCAGAGAAAATGACTAAAAAAAATGCCTGGTATCCCTAAGGTTAAGGCTATTTTGAGCAGCTAACAACATTTTTTGCCCCAAATATTTCTAATCCTGCATTCTGAACTATTTTTCCGCACCAATTTTCATTGTTTCTACACAATTTCATAACTTCGATCAAGTTCGAGCAACTCTCACATTTTCACATCATGAAAAAAAACCCTCATTTAAAGACGTCAGCTGTGAGAGTTGTTGAGTTTCTGCAGTGAACAGAGTTTTAGCATCACCCATGTAGATGAGTGAATGTTACAAGATTTACTTTGTTTTTGTCTATGACCTTGACAGAAACTGTAACAGTACACATCATTTAGGGTATGATTTATTGTTAGTGCTGTGATTAATATGTTGAAAGATGAAAGTAGGGGGCCGTATGGTAAACTATATACACAGACAAACATTTGGTTCAGTTTATAAATAAAACCCTCATCCCACCGCTCCCTTCAGCTGCTTGTCTATTTCAGTCCGCCATGTATGCGTGTTGTTTATTAATAAATGAGCAGTGTCTTAGTATACAGTGAGTTATATCTGTTCTCAGTCCACCTGCAGGTGACTCGCTTTGATACATGGATCTGTGTCCTGCTCTGAACAGATGGTCTGGGGTCTGTTTTTGGGACCGGATGGAAATAGAAAGAGGGTAGATGAGTTAGGCTAATACTGGAAGCAGCCCCGGAAAGACCTTGAATTTCCTTCCAATTTAGATATTGAATATGAAAATGCTTCCAATAATTAATGGGAAACAAACTTCAAAGCCAAATACGAATAAAACCGACAGAAACATTTCTTGTGGTGTCAGAAGTTCAGATGTAAACGAGAACGTTCAGATCATATTTCAACCCAGTTTTCCAAATTTTGACCTTTGACCTCTTAGACAAGATTTGACGTCTGACCTGGAAAGCGGTGACCTCTGACGGCAGCAGCAGAGAGTCGTCCTGCAGGAAAGCAGTGATCTGCTCCAGGGTCAGCTGAGTAAAAAGCGGGGTCTCGGCGAACTGCACGAAGTTCTCCAGGACAAAGCGGCGAGCGGCGTCGCACACGGGCAGCAGGCCGTAAGCCGCGGCGATGTTCCAGATGTAGACGCAGGTCTGCACGTTGAGCTCTGCCAGCAGGAAGTCCATGCACATCTTCAGCAGCTGAGGGATCTGCAGGGTGGCGGCGGCGGAGGCGGTGCAGCCGATGGTGTAGAGCGACATGTGGACGCGGCCCAGGTAAGCGAAGGTGATGACGTTCGCGAGGCCTGCAGTCAAACAGAGGGACACAGGCTGAACTCAGTAACTGTTTTCTAACATAATGATGATATTAACTAAGACGTGGATCTGAAACATGTTGTAGCAAACCATTAAATTCAGATTTCCACCTGTTAAGTTTCCCTTCAAGCTGATTAAATGTTGAAGATTACCGTAGTCTCCAAGATCAAATATAGTTTTTTTTTGGCATATTTATCTTTATTTGGTATCAAGTAATGTGACTATTTTCTTTTCTGGGTTTTTATCAGGTTTTAGTGAAGAAAATGTCAGGTGATTGACCCTCAAGCCCCAGATGAAATCTTCAAGCTCAATTTTCCTGTCATGTCACATGAAAAAGTAAGAAATCCTCAGAAGGGAGCAAGCCCATTAAAAGGTAAAAGTAAAATCATCTGAAGGGGTCTGAGATCTTGTCTGCAAATTAGAAGAAAGTCCTGAAGACTTGAGAATGAAATAATGTTTATGATCTTGTAAATTTTATTGCAGTATGAAACAGAATTTTTGGTGTTTTCTAACTGTACTGTTTACTATATTCTGCAAAGCACAACTGCAGGACAAAGTTTTATGAGGTGCAGTCAGGTTGACGTACCCAGTGGTGAGAGGGAGGGCAGCTCCAGGCGCTTCATGCTCGGGTCTTTGGCCAGAATCTCCCTGAAGTACTGACTGACGGAGGAGATGACCAACTTATGAACGTCAAAGGCTTTTGTCTTACAGGCCAACTCCAGATCAGTCAGGAACCTAAGAGAGAACAAAGAATAAAGAGCTTACAAAACAGTTCCTGTATCATAATCAAATCTATGTATTAAGGGTCTTTGAGTTTAGAAAAGCATTTAAATAGGGATATATTAAGGAGAATGGTCAGATTTACCAAGCAATTTACAATACAACAATGTCATATTAAAAAATTATGTGATATATATTTGTGAACCATGTACATACTAAGTCACTGTATTGTATCACACTCATATTTTAGCATATTGTATTACTATTGTAACGCATTGTAACACTGAGGTATAATTGGATATCAATGTAACTGTGGATATTGCAGAATACTTGTACAGTAAAATTGATGTGATATAGCAAGCAAATAAATACAGTTAGAGTCTGATTTATGTTTTATTATAGTGCTTTTTAAACCTAAACAACTGCAATTACACTTCATCATTATTGTACATAATCTTAATTTAATTTATTATGAAGTATCCTGATTACGAAATAAAGAAACATATGATACTCAACAGAATTTGTCTTGTGCTGATTGCATTAGATATAAAATCTTCATAAAGTGGACATAATCATAGCAATATTATTGTTTTTTGTAAAGTAACCGTAACTTGCTGGAGTATATTTCATTATCAGATTTTATATTATTATCCTAGCAATTAGACATTCGGTCAGTTTTATATCTCAATTTTATGTAGTTTATTTGTATTTTACCTCTGTTTAGCTTTTAATGTGGCCATTTTACAGTAATGTACACATTATATTGTACTGTATTGTAATATCATACATTAATTTTCTTATGTTTCAACTGATTCAAAAGTTAACCCTTTTTTTTTTGCATGTGTTGTTATTTAATAGCATATTACTGTAAATGTATTGCTTTCTCCCGTTGTTGTATTATTGGCTAACTGCATTGTATTGCATTAAACTGGATTTTACTCTCGTATTGTTGTTTTATATATGAGTTGGCTGATATATTGTGAGTTGTGATATATTTATTAAATCATAATTAGCCTGTTTTGTGTCATATCAGAGTTGTGTAGCTTCAGTAATGACATAAAAAGTGTTTTAACATACTTCTCCTGGCGCATTTTGCTGAACTCCTCCAGAACCGCGTTTCCGTGCAGGGGTCGGGTCAGTTCGCTGCCCAGACCGAGGCCTCTCTCCCCGGGCTTGATGACGGGAGGGGGCAGCGGCAGCGGCAGGTTGAGGCTGTTCAGCTTCGCGATGTCTAGCGCCGCCATCTGCTCGATCATCTTCACCCCGGTCTCCACCACCACCACACCGTCCCCGCGGCTCTCCACCTTCAGCTGCACGGGCGCGAGCTCCGGGGCAGTTTCCGCCGCCGCCGCGAGCTTCTTCTGGCGCGGGGCCTTCTTCTTGGGCGCCATCTTTGATTTTTGGTAACGGTTGGTTTTCTTCAGTTATTTGGTTTTTCTGGACTAAGTTTGCACTGGAGTGACTTAACTTCTGTTTAGTACAATAAAATAGCAGAACTTTTCTGTCTTTAGCTGGATGTAGTAGCTCGACCAACACAATTGATCAATGGACAGACTGGTTTAGGATTTCGTTGATGGTTTCACTTCAACACAGCACACAGCACCTGAAACAAGAAAAATATGAGATTTTAGTTCAGTAAAGCAGTAAAAGACAGATTTTTTATCTTTCAGTACACCAATGGACTGTCTCTGCCCTCCAGACACTCAATGCCTCACTGTGTGTTTTGCACTGAAAGAAATTGAAAAATTGTATTAAAGAGGGGTATTGCGCTCTTTTATGTCTCCTCTCGTGACTCTATAGTAGCTTTACATTACAGCAATTTTAGAAAATCTATTTTTCTTACAAATCTATATTTCAGCTGCTGTCAGAAACATTTATTTTAGGCTACGTTTATACGGAGATCATCAAAACTGTAGACGCAAAAGTGTCGTCTTCAAGTGTTCTGCGTTTAGACGAGCGTCCTCAGGAGAGGCAATAGTGGGTGAAATTTGAGGCCAGGCCGCTAGGTGGTGCTGTGATAGAACGCTGGCATACGCCTATATAAGAACAGGCATGTGTAACATCGTCCACTTCTGCTCTGTTCCCCAGATGAACACATGCGTAGGTGACGTCTTTTGCGTCTTTTGCTGTTTAGACGGGGGCGTAACCACGATCGTCTTCAAAACGCTACGCTCTGGAGGGAGTCTTGAGATTCTTGCTGATTCACTCTCCCCGCAGTCGCCGTGTAAACAAAAAGCCCTTCTGACAAAACATTCTGTCAGATTTACCCGCAATCGTCCCTGTGTAAACGGGGCCTTAGCTGCTGTCTCTTTAAGGCTCCCCACTTCACAAACCCTCTTTCCTCTGATTGGCCCAGCCCTCTGGAGGCCTGTAACAGCTGAGCTAAGGGCAGACCTTGGTGTTTGAGGCCCACTCCTACAAAGTGTCATGAACCAGTTAGAAGATTGTGTCCTACATTTTAACAAGAGTAACGAAAACCTCATGCTGCTATTAGGATGTAACATTTTGATCAGTTTACAGACAGATGCAGGGATTTCTACAACATGTAGCAGTTTAAAAATCTGTGCTTGTCTGTCCTAACATCCAGCACCTGGTGGTCATTTAAAGTAACACAGTCGGTGCTGATAGTGATGCTTACTTCAGTGTAAGTGCTGCTGTAATATGAAACTCTAAAATCTGAATGAAAGCCAGTCGAGCTGTAACTTTAGTTGTAACTTGTTTCATCACAGAAAACAGATCTTTCACTCACATCCCTCTACTCAAACATCATAACTACAAATGTGTTCATGATTCACTCCGTCCACCACCTCCCCCTTCACTCTGAGTCTGAACTTGGCTCTTTTTAAATAGCACCAGAGGCCTCCACACATGGACAGAGCGAGGACGAGGAGACAGGATTGCATGAGGCGAAGCAGCAGCAGCTGTCACTGGTGTCATATGAAGAGGAGGGGCTCACAGTTACAGATCATACAGGCTATTTAAGCTCCTGCAGTCACTGTTTGAACTGTTAAAACAGCAACACCTCACGCCAAGGACACTTTATAACCCCATTACACCACAAATTCATTGAAGGTACAGGAGATGTCAATAATCCTGGATGGATCAAACATTTGGTGTCACGTGACAGGAGCAGGGTCTCTGCAAACGTGACTTTCATGGAGGCACTGAGACATTAAAAACACGTGTGCACCTGATAAAGCCAGTGACAGGATCAGCTGGACACAAGAGGGGCACAATAAAGATGTAAAAACAACAGTGGATGAGGATCAAAATGACATTCATCCATAAACTCAAACATGAAAAATGTACTCTGATTGGTTTAAGTTATAGTTTTACCAATAAATGGCAAAATGTTTCAAACTCAGAGCTCAGAAAACCATCATGTGTTCAAATCCTCTATAAAGTCAACTTATCAATTCCACATTGTCAAAGACCCAAAAAAGTTAAAATCCTACTTTCAAAATCTATTTTTCATCATGCTTCAAAGTGAAAAATCCTCTTGTGATCTTTTTTTAATACATTTAATGTGATGGTTTACACTTAACTTGAGTCTACTGCTTTCTCATAAGTTGCTTTTGTTTATTGTATGATTTTTCTTGGGGTTTTTAACCGGTGTTCATTTCCTGTTTTATTTTGTTGACTTTTCTTGTTTTCTTTTTTTGATCCCTGTGTGTCTGGTTTAGTTTTACTTTCTGCCCTTGTGAGTTTCCCTCCACTTCGATTACCCTCATTAGTTTCACCTGTGTCCACACCAAGCGGCAATCCCCAGTCTAAAATAAGAAAACGCTTTTGCCCGAAGAGCTCATTGCTGTACTGGCATACTCTTTATGAAAGGTGAATTTTTTCATTATTCATTATTTTCAAAGTTATTAACTTGAGTCTGGATTTTACCCATCGCTGCCAAAAATGTGATATTTTTACACCTTGCTATCATGTAAATTACAAAATTGTCTTAAATACTTGAATTTGATTGGTCCAAACCCTAAAACAACAGTAAGTGATGCCAGTGTCAACCTCATCAGAACGAGGCATTTTACCTATGCCTGTTGACACTGTGGCAAAAACGTCATTTTCAAACAACATAAAAAATCGAACAGCTAAACAAGATGGCGAACACTTTAACATTGGATCTTGTCTTAAAACCAAAGCAAAGGCAGACAAGCTGCTACATCTCTGAGCTGCCAATTACTACAGAGGGACACAAATCATAATCCATTGTGAAAACTCATAACAGTTTTTACAGTTGTAACATTTAAGCTGAAAAAAGACAGAAACCTGTACATAAATATTCCTGCAGGAGTTCTGTTCACCTTGTTTAACTTTATCTTTGACAGGAATGTCCAGTTTAATGTGATAAATCAAATTAGCTGACGAAATCATCTTGAAATCATCAATATTTGAAATCAAGTCTGAAACATGAGAAATAGGTTCATTATCATGGTACAGGAGAGAATATAAAGTGAAATAAAAGTCTAAAGACTGGAAATACACCTGTTACTTGAAAGCAGACTTAAGTAATTGAAGCTAAATCACTGCAGATAAAATAAAAACAAATGTTTAATCACGTCCTCGGCGACATCACCCTGAAACTTATCGCCTCTATCTTTCTTCTGTGGCATGAAAATAATCTTTGCTGAGCAGAGATCAGACTTCGGAAATATCTGGAACCAAGGTCAGAGCAGAGAGCAGCTGCTCTGTCATCAGCCACGAGACCCAGACCCCAACCCTGCACCACCTTCATCATCACTATCATCATCATCATCACTGACAAATGTACTGTAAATAACAACAGCGTCTCATTTCACAACAACAGCACCATCGCTTCAATGGCAACCTGAGGGCAACACACGGTTTGAAGTATTTAAAGCCTTTGTACGTCTCTATGAAATTAGCGACAAATACTGTAGAGACAAATTGATGTTTTTCTGAGCATCACTGTAGAACAAAACACATAAATACAGAAGAGAGGTCAGAAATGATGCTTTCATAATACCAGTAAATTTCTGCATCTGTATGTCAAAGCAGACATCTCACTGTGCTTAAAGTTAAAAAAAGAATTCCCACTTTGTGTAAAAATCAAAAGGTTTCCAGTTTGCTTCGATACATTTTTTTTGTTTCAGTCTCATTCATGGCAGTTTTTATGTTGTTTAAAGTCTGTTTTGGTTACAAGTGTGGAAAACTTAAGGCTTGCAGGAGTTCTTTTCAATGTAACCTGACTCAAAAAGGTCACAAGTGTCAGTCGGGTCGGAAATCTCTCTGCTGACCCAGAAACAACATGTAAGAACATTATATAAGATATCATGTATGTGATGTTCAGCCACAGTGGCGGCCTAGTAAACTTCAAGTATCCAATGTTACGGAAACGAGGGCTCACTTTGAGTCACGACAGTCGATTAAAACATATGTGCTGCAGGTTAAAGTCAGCTTTAACTTACAGCTTCTGGTAACTAAAAGACTTTATTTACAATCTTCACTGCCTCTGATTACAGCTCAGTTAACTCTTCTGCTTTTCCTTTTTGGTTCCAGGTTCTTCTATCGTTTCATTTTCCATCGCAGTAAAAACCACAAACACAGGAGTCGTTTAGCTGTCAGATCTTTGACGTTGTGGCTACTAAGTTTAGCGTGTGTCTCCTAGTCGATGAAATGCTTCCTTAGCACCTCCAGACACTTGTTTCTGTTCATTCTTTGGTTCCACTCTGGGACAATAAGTTAGCACTCAGTAATAACATTTTCATTAAACTTGGAATTGCACAAAACCTAAATACCACAATAAAAACGGTAATGGAAACACTAAATTTCAATTAAAACTTTTACACTTTGCATGAGGTGGTTTTTCAGAAGTTTAGTTGTTGAAGTTCTCTTTTTGCAAAAACGCCACCAGACACTTGCTTCCTTTGTCGGTACTGGTTTCCATGGAGATAATGGATCTTGTGCAACTAAATCCTTGATTGAATTGAGTGGTATGTCGAATATATGCTAGATCATCACAAAGTTTTGAATCCACAACTCCCCCGAGAACTCCTCAACTACCATCCTCTCCCAGAAATCCCTAGTACGTATCCGCTGCCACACTTGCGCACGCTCATATTTAAACACCCTCTGCTTTCATCTGTTGACAACATCAGCAACAACAGTAACGCCCATCAAAATAACAGTTGGGGTATTCATGGTTACCGCCTGTTACGGTCCTCCTTCTTTCTTCCAAACCCTGCAAATTGTATCTAGACGAACAAGATGTTACTTTAAGATGTTAACGTGGAAACACTGGCAAGGTGCAGTTGTACTGTATCAAAACTTCAGCTTATATTTCTTGAAAAAGTGTAATGGAAACAAAGCTAAAAAGGTCTTGGCTTTGCATCTGACAATGAGAGGGTGTAAAGTCATGTTGTCTATATTTATAAACAGTGACTGTGTCTGACCCAGCAGGGGGTCTGCAATGTTGTAGCACCACTTTTAATTATCAGCTTGGCTTGCTTCTACTTCCACCTCAGTGAAATGGTAACTAAGTAGCAGGCACTGTTTACTCTGACTGATTTAAACCAGAAATGACACAAAAGGTGTCGGCACAGAACGTGTTTTGTAGAGTTTCCTTTGACTAAAATAGAGGAAGGTCCCCAATTACAGACCCGTATCATCCATCTTTTTGGTGCCCATCTGTTGGAGTGCCAGACATACTGATCTGATCCAAGAAGATGGAAATATTACAGTCTGATGATCAGCCGAAATAATTGTTACTTCCTGTACAACAGCGGTAATAAAGAACAACTCAAAACCCTGCCATGTTCAAATCTCCAGCTGACCTTTTCAAGACCACTTTATTTTTGTTTACGTTTTAACTCCTTCGTTGGATTTTTTGGCAGAGTACACTGTGTTGCCCTGCTATGCCATCATGTCATTATGTAGCTAACGCTGCATCTGGTTTACACACCACCTACCATGATGGCTGTGAAAAAGCAAACAGAATCTGGTTTTTCCAATCCCACTTGTATCAAACTGTACTGATTCATACTGGACCGCTTCATGGAAACAAGGCTGAATTCACTTTCTTTAAACTCAATTTTTGGTCTGCACCATCACCTCTGGTTCTTTGTTACTCCTGAAAGGAAATTCGAGAGTTTGATGTTGATCTACGTTAAACCTCACCATTGTCATCGGTGGGTCACAGTCACAGTCATTTCCTGTCGCAAATAAAAACATCCTGATAAGAGAGGCTACAGGAAGTCAGAATAATTACTTTGCGTATGAGGTGTTACAATTGTTGCAGTTGTAAATTAATTTGTGTTTGTGCTTTTTAATTGGGATGCAACATTTTCCAAATTTTACCAGAGGCTTAACCTAAAGGGAGAGTGGACCGTTCACACAAACACTCACAATATGGACATTTAAGAGAGATTATGATGAGCAAGGAAGCCCAGAGAAAATTCACATTATAAGACATCAATCGGACCAGGAACCTTCTTGCTTTGTGGTAACAGCACTGACCACTCACCACCTTTTTAAAAAAGTCTTTTTTGTACACACAGACAAAGAAAAACAGCATCCTGGATGCCTCCACTTAAACCCTGTCTCTCTGCAGCTGTAGCTGAAATTCTTCTGTCTATCTCCGGAGGGTATTTATAGGTGCTGACAAACACAACATGCATGTGTGTGTGTACATGTGTGTGTGTTTTACAGCTAAGGACTAAAGAAAGAGAAGGACTATCACCCCCTGTAATGCAGTAATAACCACTTCACATTGTTTACACTTCCCAGGTTGACACTAATAAAAGTTACTAAGTTATATAATGAAAGTATTTATGTATCGTTTGATTTTAAGTGCTGGTTCCATTTAGAAAAGTCAAAATATTACACAAACAAAATGCACTTAAAGTATCTAAGGAAGTGTTTTTGTTTGGCATATTAGTTGTAGTATTTTACAAGTGATATTGAAAGACTAAACGCTAACATGTTACACTCTGCAGGGGGGACCAGAGGTTATTTTTACTCTTCCATGCACTGAAACTCTAACCTGAAACTTGTCATGTTTTACATACCCATCATTCATTTTATGAGTGAAATCTTCAACTTTTTTTTCTGCCTCTTTACATTGCTGTTCCATTTTAAATCAGTGGAAAATGTATTACTTTTTGTTTGTATTTAATTATTTGAAAGCAGTTTTTTACAAGTTTCATTGCAGATTTAATGCAGATGAGCCCTTCTACTTATAATTTTTGTCGTTCATATTTACTGTTATGAGTTTTTACTGAAGGAATTCATGGGTTGAGGATTTAATATTACCTCTGTCCCCCCCCAAAAAATATTTTTGTTCGCTTTAAAAGTGAACGATCTTTGATGGTTTGCACCACTTACACATTTGCTGCAAACCAACAGTGAGTAACAGGCCTGATTATTATTTGAAGTATTTTCTCCAATTTAGAATAAATCTTGGGTGATACAAAAAGTGCAAATACTCCTTTTACCTCTCTTTTTCTCCTGGTTCTTTCAGTTCTTCTGTCTTTTTTCGTTCTCTTCTCTCTTTATGCCTTCTTTTACGCTCTTTCTTTTGTCTTTGTTATTGGTTCCTCTTTGCTGTGTCCCTCCGTCCTCTGTCAGTCTGCCAGAGTGCTGTGTGTGTGTGCGTGTGTGTGTGTGAAGTGTGTCAATATCAGCAGGGTATCAGGGTCCCACCTGATGCTGTGACGTAGGATTTCAGCCCCCCATGAAATCCAACCACTCCTCCCTGAGATCACACCAGATCCTCTTCTTTCCACCTCCTATATCCACCTCCATCTCCAAATACAGGCAGCCAGTGTCGCCCTCCCCTCCCAAAAATATCTCAGAGGAGGCGGGCCTGAATATCCTCCTCCATCACCGCCCTCCTCCTCACGTTAATGATCTGAAGGTTTCAGCTCTTAGACTTTGGTTTGATCTCATGTGAGTGTGTTGTTGTGTTTTAACTTTATTACAGTTCTGACACTCAGAGCACTTTCTAACCAACCACTCAAAAAACCACACAGTAAAAGTACAAGCCTTAAACCTCAGGTACACTATCTGAAGAAACTCAGGTAATGTGTAGAAAAACAGACCCTGACCATTAATTCACAAGAGAATGTAGAACTATTTAGATTACGACGAAGTATTATCACCTTTTATTTCCCCCCTGTATATACATCAGTTTCTGTGACTCTTGTATTATGTGTAAAAATCTCTTTACAGAAAACAGTCAGTGTTGCCAATCATGTCAGTGTGCTTTCGACTCCATGAAGAAATCATTTGGTGTTATTTTACAAATGAATACCAAATCATGTTAGCTGGGATGTTTTCAGAAAACAAATATGGTTCTGTGGCAACAGCACAAACTTGTACAAACGTCCAATAATACACCAAAAAGAGAACTCTGAGCTGGAAAGTAAACAAAGGGAGGAGAATTCCTAAACTACAACCAAACCCCAGGTTCAGGGACAAAAGTCACAAACAGTCACGACCAACAAAAGCCAGGTAGTTGATTTCTAGAAACAGAAACATTAGTTTTATTGGTTGTGTGTTATGATTGATTTTGACAAGCTGCTTTCCCATGTAAAAATGATTGATTTCAGTTTTGATACTGGCAATTGTGGCACTATATTTACTTGGTATCGGATCAATACCAAATTTTGCAGTATTGCACACCACTAGCTGGATTATTTTTAGTGGTTTTGGTCTTAAATTTAATACAAGGTGGCATAAAAGGTCTAATAATGGCTTAAATTCATTCATCATTCATTGTTTGTATGTTGTTGTTATATCTGTTTTTTATTGTTCTGCTTTTTAACCTTCTGTTCAGCAACCTTGGGTGTCCTGGAAGGCGCTTTTAAATAAAATGTATTATTATTATTAGTAGTAGTAGTATTAAAGTTGACTTGCTGAAATCTGCAGCGTTTAGAAACAATCTTTTTTGCACTGCTTATCTCATTTAAAATCTTGTATTATGAAAAGTTATATGAAATCCAGACTATTTCAAGATTACTCATTAAGACTTCACATGGTTTTAAAAAGTTTCTTTTTTTTTTTTTTTTATAAAGCCATCTTAATCTTCAACATAAATAGTTGCTTAGTTCAAAAGCCATGTTACCAGGTTTCATGGTAATTTTACGTGAGAGCTAACTCAGCGTTTTCAGGGGGGGGTTAAACTGGCAGGTGTTTCTTACGTGCTGCGTCAGCTGAACCGTGACGTAGTTCCGTCTTTGTCTGTTCTCTTCAAGTAAAAATCTCAGGCTTTCCCCGTTAAATCTGGAAATTTTAGCTCTAAAATGACGTGTTATTTTATGTGTAGACGATAATGTTTGGTTATCTGATAATGTCCCTGTCTCTCATGAGCCGTCACTAAACTAACGGAACCCCCCCCCCCCCCTCTCTGCGCAGCCTGGATGAAGTAGTTTCCGGGCGACAGGCTGCCAGCAGTAAACATGGCGGAGGAACTGCTGGACACAGTGGACAGACTTCAGTCCCGGCTCCAGGAGAATCCGGAGCCCAGAAAGGTAACAACTAAACAGGTCGATACGGACAGCGTCGGTGTTTAACGTCCGCTGTTTCCCGAAATCCGTCAGTTTATCTCATGTGCTCGAAACGAAGCCGAGGCTGCGGCAGGTTTCCTGAAGTCGCAACCGTTTTTTAAATGATGCGTTTGAGGGCTGCTCTGGGCCTCTGTAAATCTGACATTCCGATACCTATTAGTGTCATTCATATGGGCAAGTTTAGATGACATTATCATTATATGTCAGAATTGTAACAGTTGAGAGTTTGTAGCTAATGTTGCAAATTATAATAATTACAAATACCATGTAAGTATTTATCAGGTCTATATGCATTTCAGAATCGGAATCTTCTTTATTCGCCGAGTATCTTCATACAGAATATAATTTCAGTGTTAACTGCACTATCTCTGTACAAACATGCATGAATAATAATTAAATACCAAATACATAAAGAATTAAGATTAGGTTATTTTTTGTAAAAATGTAAAATTTTCATATAAAAAGGAAGAAAAAATAGAAACCCTTTTGAGTTAAATAGTGCAATGAATAAGGACATAACATGTATCAGAATCAGATTAAGTATAGTTACTCCCTTTCAGAAAGTGTTAGAAATAGAAGAAGGTACAAATATAAGCATAATGTCTTATCCTAAATTGAAATCTAAGCTTGAAAATACAGAATAACATATAATATAGCATGGAACATTAAGTATGTACAGTCTACCTAAAATGTGTGGTATGAGATTGGTATGGAATACAACAAAGAACAAGGAAGAAACACACAAACAGGTTGTAGTTGCTTATGAGCTTAATGAGTTATAAATATTATAATGAAAGGTTTGATTGCCTTATGTCATAAAATAAGAATAACTGTTATTCATAATAGTCATTCTCAGGATGACATGTATGCCGATTCAAAGTCTCGTCCAATATCCAATCAGGATTATTTTTATTAATTTATTTGCTTTACTCCTTTTTTCTAAGGGTGAAACATCAATGTCACATACAAGGTTTTAATCAACGATAATTTTTGTAATTAATCTATTTTTAAACGGCTAGAAATTGATTGTTTTGATTAAATCTTGATAAATTATTTGCCTATTTCAACGTCCTCACAAATTTACTCATGTATATGAAATCTTTTAGAAAGTGGGGAGTGTGCGAAAAGCTGATTTATTTTGTTTAAGGGCAACTCGAGAATTTGTTTTCTCTACGCACCAGTCAGTAGGTTTGAGACCCACATTAGAGCAAAATGTGAGCAACTTTCTATGCTTTTCTTGAAATTCTCACTTTTCCGATAGTCCATGAACGCATCACCTGAGACGTCACGATATTTAAGGGCTTTAAACTTGTTTCAACGGACTTCTTAACCCTGACATGATAACAATAACACCTGTCAGCTTGGTTAAATATCTGTTTGTGTATTTCCTCTGTAAATTGTGTAAAATATAAAATACATGGAAACGTTATTTACCTGAAGAGGAAGCCTGAGTAGCCGTTAGCCACTCGGCTAACAAACGTTAGAGCGTGAATGACAGAAACTGACTCCAGGCCTTTTATTTAACCTGAATCTGAATTATTAAAGTGCACAAATAAGACGTTTGTTACTGTACCGGGGTCTGATTGTTAAATACTTCAAAATTGAAAGCGGATAAGTAATTATTAACAATACTCGACCAACCCTTTGTTTACTTTCGCTGCTTAAATGTGCAGTGTAAACAAAGCAGCCCTGATCTGTGGAGAAAGTTTATTTTAATATGGGCTTAAATTGAGGTTCCTGGAGTTGTATTTTCATTGAAATGGTTGCTGTAGTGGTTTGGTAAATTTACAGAAATGTTGCTGCAGCCCGCCCCGTTTTTAGGCCACGACACCATCCTGTCTCCAAGACGTGGGGCTGTAAATGAACATTACAACTTTTAATGTGGCCTCAAAAATAATAATTATAATAAAAAATCATTAAAAAATCATGATAAAGTCTGTTGTGACACATTACCATTTCTTTCTTATTACGTTTCAACAACAAGACCATGGAATCTCCCTACAAATCTGTTGTTTTCCTATATAAATATAAAATGTACTGTAAATCATAACCAGTTTTATTTATTCATTTACTTTTATATTCAGTTAAACTTGTCTGCCATAATGTTCCTGTATCATCAATACTCTATCCAGCTATCTTTTTGCAAATTAGTAACTGTAATGTCAAGATATGCCACTGCTTTGTTTTTGTTTTTTGTTTTTCATTCATAATAGTCTTAATAAAACTCAACCCCCAAAGCCAAACAAAGATACTCACAGAGCTCTAATACTACCAGACAAAACCCTGACAGAAATTCTTCATGGGAAGTAATTTAATACAGAAATAATTGGAGCATAAAGTCACATAAATCTAAGATTGTTCTTCTGATAAAACCTTGAATGGTAACAGTAATCAAACCTGTCATACATGGAAATGCTCTGTTTGCTTAAGATTAAGTCCATAATGAACACTCAATTTTGGCCTATTTTGCATTTATGACACCTTTATCTTTTCTTCATGACCATTGATGCTCCTTGATAACTTATTTCCGCACCAGAATATGAAATGTCTTTATGAAAACAAAGGTATACATGAAGAAATATTCTTTGTTCTTTCAAAGTATGAATTATTTTTCCAGAAACTGTCTACTTTTTCGTCAGAATTGTCTCTTAGTTCACATTTCTTTCTGTTTATTTTCCAGCTTTTAAAGACCCTCAAAAGACTGGGGGAGCTTCCAATGACTGTGGACATACTAGTGGTAAGGAGCTGTTGATTTAATCCTTTCAATTTCTGCCACATTGGTGAAATAGTTTGAATTCTAGTGACATGACAGAGAAGCTTGTTGTATCAATCCTTGACTGCAGTAAAACATCGTTACTATTTGTTACTACCAGTAGCTTTCCTCAGGAACAAATATCTCACTGGGTCAGCATTTTTCTCCTGTCAGATGTGATTTATGGCGGTTATTAGTTTGGTCTTGACACGTTTCTTACTGAGCAGTTTAACCATCTACTGCTGCAGAGATATGATAACAGCACTGACTAAACACTGCAGCTCACAGGTGACACATGCAGACATAAAATATCACACATCAGACGCTGCTGTCAAGCATTCAAGGCTTCAACAACACAAACAAAGGCTCACTGACTTTGCTTTAATGTGGCTGACTGTACGTATTAATCTGTGCTTGTGTAACTGAAGAGTGTGTGTGTTTTTTCCCTCGTAGGAAACTGGTGTGGGAAAGGCTGTGAATTCCTTTAGGAAACATGAAGTAGCAGGGGAGGTGGCAAAAAGCCTCGTAGCCAAATGGAAGAAACTGGTTCCTCAGTCTGCAGACAGGTACGCTGACGCTCTGCACGCATGTGCTCAGACACACGCATGTGCTCAGACACACGCATGTGCTCAGACACACGAACTGTACCGATGAGTGGAGCGCTCCACACTCTGATGGTAAACTGACTGTTCACCATGTGTCCGTTCTTGAGCTATAAATGAAAAAAAAATATAATTTAGCTGAAAAATTGGCTGTAGGCCTACTGTTAGTTTTTTTTTGCAGATAATTAGTAAAAAATTTTGAGATAAAAGTGAAATGAATGACATAAGAAGTCTACATTACTTGTTTTCTATTTTTTTCCTCATAATCTTTACTTAATGATTCCAAAATATTGACTTTATTTAAAAATTTTAACTTTTTATTAACTTTTCACTGTTTTTATCTTAATATCTCAAAGTTTTATTTTATAATCTTAAAATTTTGCATTTTATCTAAAAATGTCAACTTTCATCTCAGAACTGAATTCTTAGCTTAAAATTTCTACTTTTGATCATAAAGTTTTGACTTTCATTTCTCCTTATGTCGCTTTATAGTCTCACATTGACTGAATTATCATAACATTTCAACTTTTGTTTTTACAAAAGTCTGACTTTTCATCTTAAAATTTCTACTTTTTATCTCATCTGTTTGACTTTGAGGTTCAGGCATCAGAATAATGCCTGTGGCCCAGTGCAGCAACTCAACATAAATATTAATGGTTTGTCGAACAAGTTGAGAAAAATCCAAACATTTTGGGAAATCTTATAAAATCCCCCTGGACATAATTTTTAGGCTGGAAAGAAGGACGTCATGTTCGGGCATAAGAGGACGTTTGGTCATCCCAGTTAATTTACCTCCGGTAACAGAAGGATGTTGCTAAAGTGCAGTCTTACTTTCAGTTGTGGTTTTTCATTTGAATACAACACAGTTGATTTTGAGTAACACCAACTCTAAACAGAGCTTGAATAAGCTCGTATTGTGCCTGTAAACAAATGCAGCACAGAAGCAGTCCAGACGCCAAGAAGCTGATACTGCATCTTAAAAGACAAAGCTCTATTCTTCTCTTCCAGAAATATAAAGGGATCCTTTTTTATTCAACAATAGCTTTCTCATTTTTATTTCAAAATCCTATCTCGAACCCCACCCTAAAGCCAAAGCTCTGAACTCCCACAACTCTGAAAGGGCTGTGAGCAGGGTTTCTAGATCTGACTGATGGTTTCTGGCCCAAATACAATGTAAAACCTGCGCACTTCAGTTAAATCCAGCCCAAATGTTAACCTCTCAAGGAACACGTTAAATAAAGACGCCGGCAGCGTTTGTGTGTGTTGTTGATGTCTGACTTTGTCTTTGCATGGTAGAGTTTGAACTGTCACTTGTAGATGTAGTGATGAACTGTGTTAACCTACAATGGTTTTCTGAAGTGTTCCTGAGCCCACGTGTTAATATCCTTTACACAATGATGTCTTTTTTTAATGCAGTGCTGCCTGAGGGGTCAAAGGTCACGGTCATTCAATATTGGTTTTGGGCCTTGCTGCTTACGTGCAGAGATTTCTCCAGATTCTCTGAATCTTTTGATGATATTATGGACTGTAGATGATGAAATCCATCAATTTCTGCAGTTGAACATTGAGAAACATTGTTCTTAAACTGTTGGACTATTTGTTCACGCAGTTGTTGACAAAGTGGTGAACCTGGCCCCATCTTTGCTTGTGCATGGCTGAGCCTTTGAGGATGCTGCTTTTATACCCAATCAAGACACTCACCTGTTTCCAATGAACCTGTTCACCTGTGGAATGATCCAAACAGCTGTTTTTTTCAGCATTCATCAACTTTCCCAGTCTTTTGTTGCCACTGTCCCAGCTTCTTTAAGAATGTGTTGCAGACATCAATTCAAACTGAGTGAATATTTGCAAAAAACAATAGTTTATCAGTTTGAATAATAAATATTGTGTCTAGAGTGTATTCAATTGAATAAAGGTTAAAAAGGATCATCAAATTATTGTATTTTGTTTTAAGCTTCTTCGCAGGAACTCGTATTAGCCAAAATGATCAAACAAAGACGCTTCAATGTCTGCACATCCTCCCTTCCCTCTCTGTTCCTGATACTTTCAGTTTATTTTGAAGTATTTATAACAAACAGTGTCTGATTTCTTCATGACTCATTTTCTCTGTCTGTCTCTCCACTAACAGTCACCACAAAGAGACGCCGCGGTCACACGGACACTCTCGAGGCCCAGACCCCGCTGACCACAGACGAACCAGAGAGCCGTCCCCTGACGAGCCCTCCTACATGGAAGAGGAGGAGGAGGAGGAGGAAGAGGAGCCGAGGGGCTATCATACAAACTACTCCCCCTCACCTCCTCGACACGAGCAATACAGCCCTCCACAGAGAGGAGGATACCACTCGGACGAATACGAGAGCCCCGAGCCTGAGCCTGAACCCGAGCCCAGTCCTCCTCCTCCTCCTCCTCCTCGTAAAGACGTACGCCACGCCAAGCCAAGCAGAGAACCCAGCAAGAACCACAACCACAGTCACAGCAGCGACAAAAGCAGAGACAGAGACGAGGAAAGGCGACAACGACATGCACAGATGAGTAATGATCGAGGAGGAGGAGGAGGGGGAGGTGAGGGGAAGAAACGCAGCGCTGACAGAGAGAGACAACAGAGTCCGGTACAGAAATCTGCAAAACACAACAAGAAGTCAAGCTCACATGACAGTAAGAGGGAGGAGAAGAAGAAAGGAGGAGAAGATGGTGAGCAAGGAGATTTAATGTTTGGATACAAAATAGAAAAAGTCTCATAATTCTGTTTTAAATTTCATTCATGAGACTCGAGCTTTACACAGACTAACTCCCATAATTCATTGCCTTTCCTGACTCTCCTCTCCTCTGTGTTTTCAGGGCGTCCCCGGCCGCCGAAGGACTCTCCATCCAAAGAAGCAGAAGAAGACGACTTTGAGACGCCCACCATGTCCTTCGAATCATTTCTCACGTACGACGCCCCCACTGCTGTCAAAAAGAAGAAGAAACCCTCCTCATCAACGTCATCGTCTTCGTCACACAACCGCCCGTCTCACTCTACGTCCTCCACGTCATCTTCCCGTCGCACATCTCCGCCTGCTCCCTCTTCCTCCTCCTCCTCTTCCTCCAAAGTGAGCAAAGCTAACGGTACACAGAGCAGCAAGCGGTCGCACTCAGGCTCAGGTTCGTCGGCAGCGACGCCTGTGAAACGAAAGAGGGTAAGAACGGTTTCTGTCAGACTGAAACATAACTTAAAAAGAGGTTTAAATTCTTGTCCTTGGAGTGAATCATCTCACAAAATATCATCTCACTGTGACGCAGTGGTGTGCACAGACATTTTGAAGGACAGGGGCTAAAGAAAAAAAAGGGCACACACAGCGGGTTTTGGCTCCCAAGAGGACACTTAAGCATGTCTTTTGGCTCCTAGTAGGGCAGTTTATCATGTTTTAATAAGCCAAAGAGACAAATTAGTGTGGTTCACCAACTAGGAGGGCACTTTAGTATGTTTTTTTGGCTCTCAGAGGGTATTTAAGCATGTTTTGGATCCCAAGAGGGCATCTTGGTGCAAGCTTGGCACCACCAAGGAGAGCACTTTGGCAGGCATTTGGCTTCTGACAGGACACTTAAGCATATTTTGGCTCCCAAGAGAATTTTGGCACACGTTTTGGTTCCCCAAAGGAACCATGAATGGGTGTTTTGGCGCCCAAGAGGGTACTTTAGTCAGGGTTTAGGCTCCTGAGAGGAAACTTGAGCATTGTTTGGCTCCTAAGAAGACACTAGAGCACAAGTGTGGCTCTAAGGAGGGCACTTTAGTGTATTTTGGCTCCCAAAAGGCACATCAGGGCCAGTTTTGGCTTCTGAGAGGGCACTTTAGCATGTGTTTGGCTCCCAAGGAGACACTTTGGCGTGAAGAACAGCACTTTGGCTCCTGAGGTGGCACTTGAGTGTATTTTGGCTCCAAAAGGGAACAGAAGCGTCTGTTTTGGCTCCCAACAGAGCACTTCAGCATTTGGTTTTGCTTCAAAGAGTACACTTTAGCTCATGTTATTTTTAATAATTGGGCCACAAGGGGGGTGAGTGTCCCCTCTGTTAACATCACTATTGTGGCACCAATGTTTCATGTATTTAACACAAGCAAAAACTTCAGTGAGAATATCCCCCACAATGAAAAACTAACTCATAAATGATGAGTCATTTTCTGGTCATTTTCTCGTCAGAATTCAAACCAAGTCTCTGATTTCATCTTCGAACTTTGAGCCCTTTAGCTGCTGATGTTTTATAAAACGGTCGTCATCTCCCGGCAACATCAGTTTTATTCCCCTTCAAGGTTGTTGCAGAGAGGAGCGGTAACCTTGTAGACTTCAGAGACTTTGAGAGATAAAGAGACTTCAGTATCACGAAAGCTCTTTTGAAAAAATATCTTCAGCGTTTTTAACAGATTGATAAAAATAACCTGTCACACCAAACCTCTCAGGTAGGTGTCCACGGAGTCAAATAAAAACCTTGAAGTGTTACAGTAGGCCAAACCTCTAAAGGCCTGTAGCAGCAGAGCTATGGACAGACCTTGGTGTTTGAGGCCCACCCCTCAAAGGTGTCACGTCATGGGACCCTTATGTGATGATCTCAGGAAGTTTCATGAAGATCACATAGGATTTAAAGTACAGATAACTTTGATCAGCATGAAAATCTAAATGCTCTGAATGGTTTGTTGTTTGCAGGTTGTCGAGGAAGTTCCCATACTTCCTGATATCCCTCTGCCTGCGATCCAACCAAACTACAGACCTCTGCCCTCCATCGATGTCACGCCGCTGTCCCCTCAGAGACGGAAAGGTAATGACGCCATCACCTCAAAACAAAACATATTATCAATAAAATCAAGAAATGAGTTTTTGCACTCATGCAAGTTGTGATAAAGCTGTGAGGATTTCCTGGTCAGAGCGACATCCTGACCTGCTCTCTTTACCGCCCTGTCTCTGTGTCGATCTGTTCTTCACTCTCAGTTCCTGTTTACAATGACGAAGAGGACGCCGGCTTCACGGGGAAAAGGTTCAACTCTAAAATGGTCGTCTACTCGGGATCAAAGACCTCATACCTGCCCAAGATGATGAGTCTGTACGAACAATGCATCCGTGTGCTGCAGAACAACATCGACTGTGAGTAGAAACATCAACGACTCTCTCCAGGATTCTGGTGAAGTGTTGTCACGGTTTTATAAACATCTTGAGAGAAGTGTTCTCAGAGATATTTTACACAATGGACAGGATGTAGAATAGTTGTCTCCACCCACCAGGTATGTGAAGGTAGTGGAAGCGAACACACTGTGACTGTTTGGTTGTTCTCTGCTCTTTCAGCCATCGCTGAGGTTGGAGGTGTACCGTTTGAGATCCTTGAGCCGGTACTGGAGCGATGTACGCCAGAGCAGCTGTACCGCATCGAGCAGAGCAATCAGGTAACACACACACACACACACACACACACACACACACACACACACACTTATCTCGACCTTCTAAACTTGTGGGACTCTGATTTTTTAGACACGTCTCTTCTGGTTTTCAAAATGTTAAAATAGTCCCGAGTCCATTATAGAGAATTGATCTTAGTGCTGTCTTATCATAATGTCGTAATCAAATTTTACACTTGTTATTATAATTTTATTTATTTATGTTATTTTAATTTTTTTGTTTGCATGTCATGACTTATGGTTGTCGAGATTTGTGTTAATTTTGTGTTGTTTAGATGTCTTCTACTACAGTAAACGCCTCTGAAAATCGATTAAATTTAGGAAATTAAAACCAAAACCAAAACATTAGGTAGAGAAAAAGCCTTTGTGTCTTTGAAAAGTGTTTTTCTGAAAGCGCTCCGTACCTGTCTTTGTCAGTGTTTAACTTTGCCCTGTCTTATAAATCCTTCATGTGTTAACCAGTCATTTTTATTTTATTTATTTATCCTTTATTTTACCAGGAAAGTCCCATTGAGATTAAAAACCTTTTTCAAGGGAGTCCTGGCCAAGAGGCAGCAAAAAAGTTACAGACGGAGACAGCTAATTAAATGACATACAATTATAAAAAACAAAAATCATTTCTGCGTGTTAAATTAAGTCTTCGCTTTCCAAGCCCCCATACAAACAAATTAAAGTTTCTCTCAGCCTTTTTGTATCCAAACAAATATCATAAACCGTAGCTTTCCTATCGGCCATACATCAAACCATATCAGTGACCGATGTGTGCCATGAAGCTCCTGCTCCTCTGTGTGTTGACCCTCAGTACAAACTGAGAACAAAGTCCTGCAAAGACTGAACGACTTCCCCTCTCTCTCCTCTCTCTCCTCTCTCTCAGTGGTTCATCGAGGACTCAGACGAGCTGTGGATGCGTCACTGTCAGCGAGACTTCAAGCGACAGGCTCCTCAAGAGTACGAGTCGTGGAGGGAGATGTATCTGAGGCTGCACGACGAGCGCGAAGAGAGACTGAAGCTGCTCACACAGAACATCTCCTCTGCACACGCAAACAAGCCGAAAGGTCCAGAAACTTAAAAAACACCTCTGTCTGATAGACTGATATAGATTATATGTTTATGAAAGGAGGCAGATAGATAAGTGAGTTATTGATGGACTAAACAAAGGATGGATGCATCTATTTATAATATCTGTGGCATTGCTCAGGCAGATTATCAGAGCTAACAAGCCAAAACTGACTTTGATTTTAAACTGTGTTAAAGGGAGGTAGATGTTGATGTCTCTTACACGGTAGAGTTGAAAAAATTGGACATGTATATCTTGTTGTTTATCTTCGTAGGCCGCCAGGTAAAGATGGCGTACGTGAATTCTGTAGCCAAGCCGCCGCGTGACGTCCGCCGTCGCCAGGAGAAGTTTGGCACCACCAGTGGTTCATCTTCAGCTTCCTCCACCGCCGCTGCTGCTCCCATCAAGTATGACAAAATTTATTAGATAAAATAATGACTCAAATTAATCTCTACATCATACAAACCCACTTTAAAAATGCGGCAATCTGCCTCTTTAATGGAGTACAACAAGACGGAAACAAAATCAGATTTATTGCCAAGTAGCTTTAACATTACAAGGAATTTGTCTTATTCTGTTGGTGCAAATAGTTAAGAAAAAAGCAAAAGCATGAATGAAGTAGTCTTAAGAATATCAAAAAACAAAAAGTGCATGCTAAAGTACAAAATTGAAGAGAAATTAATGTATACAAATATATACACTATGAGAAGAAGATGAAAACATATGTACAGAATAACTGGAAATAACTTTTTTTTTTCGTTTTATGCAAATGAATAACTGACCCATGCTGCATATTTAAAATATGAAGTATTAATAATGACAATCCTGGGATCACTCAATAATGAAACAAATATCTTCCCCTATTAACAACAACTACACTGATAAAATGGTGTGTTTATACAGAGCTTTTACTGATGCTTAAGTTATGAAATGCTTCACAATCAGATTTAAAACTTTTGAAAAACATTAAAAAAGATGGAATACGATGCATTTAGTAAGAAAACTGATACATAAATAAATCACCCTGAGATAAAAAGCTTTTGTCTTGTTATCAATAGTTATGTTTTAGAACATAAATTGGGAATAACCTCCATGATTACATTTTAAACTGTATATAACTTCAGTTTTTTTTCTGATTCGTCTCTCTTCCTTTCTCTTCGTCTTTTCCAGGATAAGACCGGCTGTCACAAACTACTCAGCCGAATCAGGCTCCTCCTCTTCCTCCCAACACGACGCTTTACCCAGCTCATCTCGTTTCTCAGCGCCAGGAGGAGGAGGAGGAGGAGGAGGTGGAGGGGGACATGCTTCAAGGGACAAGCCACAGGTCAAAAGTGAGTGTTTACAAAGTCCTAACTAACCAATTGATCACAAGTAAAGTTTGAGATATTAAAATTCTTAAATCTATTTCTTCTTCTTCTTCTTGTTTCTCCCTCTGACAGAAATCGCTCCCATGATGGCCAAAACTATCAAAGCTTTCAAGAACCGATTCTCCCGTCGATAGTGTGAATGAGTCTGAATGTATTGAATGAATTCCAACTGTATTGTTAATTTAAAAAACAGATCATCCCCCTGCAAACACACACACACACACACACACACACACACACACACACACACACAGAACATGATCCTCCCTCGTCACACACACCATGTGAACTTTTCAGTATTCTTTTTCCTCCAAATTGAAATGCTTTTATTTCTTGTAGGAATCTTTAAGTGAGTATTTAAATCACATTTACTGTCATCTGATGTTACATCTGTGTAAAAATGTCACCAAATTTTTACAGGACACATACACACACATGCAAACACACACACACATGAACATACTGTCTGTTACTTATATTTTGCTTTTTTTTTTTAGCAGATCTTTAAAAGGAAGCTTCAACTTTCGGAGAAAACATTTGTTTTCTTGTGGAAGCTACAGCCAGGAGCTTAGTTTCACTTTGTTTATCTTAGCTCGGCATACAAAACAAAAACAGGGATCCTGGCTTTGTTATAATAAACTACAAAGCCTTTTAAAGGGAAATTCTAACTTTTTTCCTCTGTATAAACAAAGTGAAGAGAGCTGGCCCCTGGTTGTAGCTCTGTAAAAAGACATGTTGGCATTATTGACTTTTTTCCAAAGCGTCAGGCAAGAAAAGCAGAAATGTGTACGTCCGTGATTATCATCTCTTTTTTCATGGTTCAGTGAGATAGTTTCTTATTCATTATGCATCAAACGATACACTACAAGAGGAAATCATGCTTTTATTTTTATCTTTTAATAACATGCTTTGTGCACGACAGCTGTGGTATTGAGATTCAAACAGAGACATCAGATGGCTGGTTAAAGAGTCTACTTTTAAAAAAACACGTTTTAAAGTTTATTAAGCGGTAATATATATTTTTTTGATGTGTAAGGATTAAATGATATCAATGAGTACACCTACATACACATACACACACACATACACATACACACACATACACATACACACCTATTGTAGATTTGTTTAAACCCACCTGTGACTTCAGATCTTGTTTTTCCTGCTGTCAAATGTGTGTACCCTTGTTTTATATCTGCTTCACTGTGACAAAATAACTTATGTGAAGGCTGAAGAAACTGCAGTCAGAAAAACAATAAGGAAGAACGACAATAGGAACAATGCAGCTTATGTCTACAACAGCGAGATGTATTTATTTTGAACACTGGGACCTGGTACCACACAACACGGGCCTGAATAAAAGTAGATTCTAAATTGTAATTTTATTAGATTTTAATAAATGTTATATGGTCATTTTTATTAAAATTGACTTTGCCCTTATATGTTATTGCGTCTTTGTTTGTTTTCTTCATCATGCAATTAAAGGCCTGATGATCTTCTATATGACTGTTTTGCGACATCTAAGTCGCTTGGTGGCAGGAGATGTGAGCTGGACATCACGTGTGAAGTGTTTTGCTGTTCAGTCAGGTAAAGTCAACACAGGTGTGAAAATACTTCCTGTGAGGAAACAGTCCCCTTCAAAATAAAAGTCTTTGATTGTAATGGAAGCAAAAAAAAAAAGGAAAAATGCATCATTCACATGATACTAAATCATCACGTTAGTTATCAATTATCACAGATAAGCTGAAGAGTCCTCATAATTCAGTATCACCTGATCACGCAAAGTCATATATTGTAATTACAATAATGTAAACATTGTAATAACATGATAAGCCATTTTTGGGGGGGATCATTTTTGGCATAGAAGTAAAACCATGGTAATCAGTAATAGTAATAAAATTCACAAATAGTTACATTGTTATATCATGATGTAATATACAAGAATCCTGGGATTGCAGCAACATGTTTCAATACTGAGCCTTAACGGTTACATGAAAAAAAAGAACAGATAATCATTTTTGTGTGATCTCACAGAAGTTTTTTGGTTAGGGTTGGGGTTTAGATGCATTTAGGCAACAGAAGCGATGTCTGACTTCATTCATTCAGACAAGTTAGCGTTTTTTAAATAATAAATCAAGCTGAAGAAGAGCTGGGCTCATCATCTGGAGTTTTATTCTGAAACTTTTTCTCTGATTGCAGAAAAAGTGCAATAAATACACATTTTGTTCGAAGGCAGTTAGCACAAAAACAAATGGTAGGTCACTCACGTCCATGTTTTTCGGTGTGTGTTTCAGAAAAATTTTACTCTGGGGCATTTTGAAAATTTTGCGTTTAAGGTCGGCTGAAACGCAACAATACTTTTGCGTTTCACCCTAAACCCGCACTTGTATAAACGGCCCGGAGCCAATAGGTGGTATTTGCAGTGGGACACAAACCTATTGCAGGGAATGGAAAACTATTGTTGGGTAATGCAATAGTTGTCTTCCAAATGTCCTCTTGGAAAAATGACCCTGGCCCCCAGGGGACTCAAAAAAGTGAATTAATAATAATGATAATAATAATAATAATAATAAATTTTATTTATAAAGCGCTTTTCAAAAACTCAAAGTCGCTTTACATCGAAAAGTTAAAAAGAACAAACAGATAAAACAATATTTTACATGGTAAAAATAAAAACAGTGCAGGTTAAAAACAAATTAAAAAAAAAAAAAAAGGAAATGGACAGAAGAAAATGAGTAAACAGGATGAACTAGGGGTGATGAGTTTCTATGGAGTGGAAAGCAGAGCGGAACAGGTGAGTTTTTAATCTGGTTTTGAAGGTGGTGAGAATTATTTGATATTAATGATGGAAATGGAAATTTGTTGCAAAATTGTTAATGTTTTGTGACTGAGTGGTAAAAAAAAAAAAGGAAGATTTAGAGCTGAGCCCCCCTTTAAAAGTCTGATTCGCCCCTGCAGTAGATAAACAGTGTGTTTTATTTTGAAAATATCGATCCGGAAGTAAAACATGAATTCCGTTTCTCTTGACGCAAACGTCTTCTCGTCTCATTCTGTTGAAGTGAAACTTACGGACACAGTCAGCGAAACCTCTTCAGCGGGTCCAACTTTGAGGGAAAGTACCGCTTCAGTCCCACGATGTCCGGCCACGGTCACGGACACGGACCCGGGCACAGCTGCGGGTGTGAGGGGGAGCACGAGCCCGCGGAGAGGGGCCTGGAGTACGGACTGTACCAGCGGATCGACCTGGAGAAGCTCCAGTGTCTGAACGAGAGCAGAGACGGGGACGGGAAGCAGGTGTTCAAACCCTGGGACCGGCGGCACGAGAGGGACAAGGTAACCGCTGCACGGAGCCTCTACACCGGCCACTCATCCGGTCTGAGCCCGGTCCGCTGGAGCAGAGACGGAGCATGTGGTTCAGTCTTTGAGCCTCTTTGTGGGGTTAATATAAAATCAAACAAAACTTTATTAACACCATCAGAGCTGACATGCTACATCAGACTGATGTTTGTTTGGGTCAGTGTTGATATTTTAACCTCTAAACTCTGTGATAAACAACTTTACTGTATCTATAATCTCCAGTATATAAAATATCATTATTATATCATTATATCATTTGTGAGACTTGAATCATTTTCACTTCAGGCTGCATATACTGGAGTGAGTTTCACCCAAAAAACAGCCAAAGTAGTAACCTAATGCCACAGTATTAGTTATACTTAAACACAATTTTAGAAGTTAGTTTGTCATAACTTTTAGTTTTCTTTCATTGAGTTGCTTGAAAAGTAGATGGATGGTTTCATGCTATGCCATTTTCATGTAAAATTAGTTATGACTACTTGTGTCACATTATTTGTGTTTTATTAAAAGTTATAGCATCTTTCTAATATTTCAAAGGAATATTCCCCCTACACTTAAAAATGTACCTGTCTATGATAATGCATCAACATTGATACCTCTGATTATAACCTAAGTGTGGAAAAACAATTAAAATTTCAGCTTTTTTCTACTCAAAGAAGAGGTATTCTTTTATGCAAATGACTGTATCATGTACTGTAAAATTAATTGATATGTAAATATGTTGGAAACAGCTTCACTAGAAAAGAGAAACAAAAAAATTGCAGCTTGTAATTTATTATCAGTCAGAACAGACGCTGTGGAGTTAATCTGAAGTCAATACGAGGGTTAACTTTGAGTATGTTGACTTTATCATTTTTCTTTCAGTATGTTGAAAGTGATGCAGATGAAGAGCTGCTGTTCAACATCCCGTAAGTCCTCATACACATTTATTAATAAAAATTCTATTAATGGAAACAAAGACAATGTGTAGGAGGAGAATTGTCTGAGGTTACTTCTAGTCTTATAAAAAGAAACTGCTCCATTTTTTCCATCTCCTTTGAATCTTTTTATGATTCACCTTTCCTCTCCCATGACAGCCTCTGTAGTCTTCTCCACTTTCACTGCGTCTTGTTATTTCTGTTCCGACTCTTTCTCTTTGTGATTTCTCTTTCAGTTTTACCGGCAGCGTGAAGCTAAAAGGCATCATCATATCTGGAGAGAACGACGACTCTCATCCTGGAGAGATTAGACTGTGAGAGAGAAGATGTTACAAAGCCTCTGCAACAAGGCTTGACAACATTTTGCACTAGATGACGGTTATTCAATTACATTCACTCGTTATTTTATTATTTTGTCATTGCAGGTATAAGAACATCCCTCAAATGTCGTTTGATGACACAGGCAGAGAACCAGAACAAGCCTTCAGACTCAACAGAGATCCCCTTGCTGAGCTGGAATATCCAACAAAGTGAGAAAAGCATGAACAGCATCATTTATTTACATCAACACTCTTACACCTCTGTGCTGATACACTCAGAGGAAATAAACGACACTTAGTTATTAATCTAAGTACAATAACAACAGTATCTATGGAATTGCTTTGAGTGAACTTTGATGAATGACAGAATCGCTGACTGCAGATCAATACACATCCAAAATAGCTCTTCGGTAGAGACTCAGCACAAGACAGGGACAGAGAGGGAAGAGAAAACTGAGAAACACAGGCTTTTTTTCCAGTAAGTGCACACATTCAGAGAGAAATTGCCAGTTAAGCTCAGTGGTTACATTGCCATATGTCAACTCATTGACTGTATGAAATATTGTCGATTTGCCTCTGAAGCAGACACTTACAGTTATGGAAAGCTTGGTTACTCATGATGCTTCATAACATGATGCAGCAAAATCCAATCTGGTAAATGAAGCATTTAAAACACAAGTGAAACCTAAGCTCAGTTTTCATTAGTTTTTTTCCTTGATGTATCTTCTCGGATAATACACTACCTGCCATTCACTGTGGCATTGTTTTGATAAGATTCTGCAATGTCACAAGTTTTATTTCCATCCAGTGTTGCATTAATTTTTCACCAAGATCTTGTATTGATGGTAGAGTCTGAACACTGCTCAAAACCTTCTCCAGAGCATCCCAAAGATTCTCAATGGGGTTAAAGTCTGGACTCTGTGGTGACCAATCCATGTGTGAAAAAGATGTCTCATGCTCCCTGAACCACTCTTTCACAATTTGAGCCCCACGAATCCTGTTATTGTCATCTTGGATTTCTTTTTTGGACAGGCAGTGTAATTTTTGTACCCTTAACTGATGTGTCGTTCTGGTTTTATTCTAGAATCGCACGTTTCTCCAATGTCCAGCACCTTTCCATTCACATCTCTAAGAATTTTGGAGCTGAGAATACCAGGGTTTACTACATCGGCCTGAGGGGGGAATACTCAGAGGTACTTTTGTTTGGTTCCACTTCCTCTGAGATAAAATGCTTCTGAATTTGCTTCAAGTTCTGTTAGTGATGCTTTTCAGGTTTGTGTCAAAATCAAAAATTTATATGTGCTGATTCAGAGGGCCTCCTGTTACTTTGCAATGTTTTTTTCTGATTTCACAAGTTTTTTTCAGTCACTAAATCAGAAGAGTTGTTTTTGTGTGTTGGTTGGTGTTGATAGGATGCTGATAGCTTTTGACAAGGTCCCTTTATTAGGAATAAAACACACAAAGCTCTCTGTAGCCTTAACAAAACTATGAATGAGGGGTGTCCCGATCTGATATTAATATTTGATATCGGCCTGATACCAGCATTGAGTATTGGCCTGCATCTAAGATCTCTGATATCAGCACCCAGTTATAAGGAGTCAACTCTGCTTCTGTACTTCTATAGACATCAGGCATCAGACAGATTATCATTCATTTTCTGTCGTTGTTAGAGTGACATGATTACTTAGAAACTGAAGCTGTAGACTCTTACTTGGGTGATGGACGATGTTATGTTTTTTGTTTGTTTTTTGTCCTTACCCTCTGTTGTTCCCATAAACTGACAGTAAAAAAAAGTAACTGGAGTGAATTTGAATTGTTGTTTTGCACTTTAAAAGTATAACTTGTTTTATTTTTCAGGGGTCTTTCAATTTATTTTCATTTCAGTCAGTTTTGGTTTATTCTAATTTTAAGGTTAAATTTTTTGTAACCCATTTGGAAATAACTATAAATGTGTCGGTTTTTCTCATATTTATTGTTGCTGACAATTGTTTTCTGTTTGAGTTATATCACATGATCAAGCCTTTCCAAAAATTCTATAACACAAAATAAGTGACACAAGTATTTACGATTTGCGCTAATATCGTTCGATATCGATCAATATCAGCCAATACCCAAGGCTGCATTATTTGTACTTTATCAGAAGTGAACAGGTTGTATCAGGACACCCCTACTATGAATAAAAGTTTCTTATTGATAACTGATAGACCTAAGTCTCAACTACTTGCCTCATTCTTAATACAACACAGAGCTAACGCGACTGTTGGAGTAGAGTCAACGTTAATGGAGTTTGGTCTTCCATGCCCCTGTTTCTTTCAGCTTCAATCTGAACATTTCTCTCTGTTGTTTCTTTAATTCTCTGTTTATCTCTTTCTCTCCTCAGGCTCACAGACATGAAGTCACGATCTGTAACTACGAGGCAGCAGCAAACCCCGCGGATCACAAAGTAGAGAGCATCATCCCACAAACCAACTTCATTTCCTGAGAGCGTCAGGAGGAAGAAGAAGATGAAGAAGGTCAGAAGGAGGGTTTCAGTGGCCGAGATCAAATAAAAGTTGACCTAAGCTGCAGTCGGAGCTTCGTGTTGAGCTTGATGAGGAACTGAACACAGAAATCTGAAGACCAGAGAGCTCAGATGTGTCTGGAAATGCCGAGTTGTTGCGCTGTTTTCTACTCTGATGAAGAGTGAGGGCTTAATGTGGCTTCAAAGCTTCATAATAAATGCATGAAAACTAACACACTCATATACAATCTGTTTTTACCTGTATTCTCTCATTCATTTCTGAAGATATTTACCACTTCTATATGGTGAAGCCTGCTCTGGAATAAAATACTAAAAGCTGGAAATTGACCTTGTGCTGGTACTTTCAAGTTTTTATGTTCATGTTCTCTGTTGCAGGGGTTAGGACATGTAGAGAGACTGAATTTGATCTAAAATACAAGCAACATGACAACAAACATCTGAAATACACTCAGGAAAAACAGATTTGAGGTCACTTTGTCAACATGAGCAACATTTTAAACTCAAAAAACTGCATTTAATACATTCAAAACTACCCCATTTGAAATTGATGAAACCTAAAATGTTCTGCTGGATATTTCCTGCCACCTAGTGGTTTCTTATCTATCAGAGTAAGAGCTTTGATGAGTTACTGTAGAGCAAATTTAGAGTTTATCTTTGTGATGAAATGACCTCCATCCAGCGGCACGATTCCCCGACAGCTGCTTCTGTACCTTTGCTGTCGCTAGATGAAGAGGAATAATCAAAGGGATTAATCTGTAGCAGAGGGTGCAGAGGTGCAGACTTGGACTAGATCCAAGATTTCAAAGCTCTGCAGTAGAGGTCTTTTCCCTCATTTTACAGCATAGACTGTGATTCCTGGACAACAGCACAGTGATGTTACCATCTGATTCACAGGCCAAAGCTTATTGTGGTGTACCTCCTTAAAGATGTGTTATTACCTTCACACCTCCCTCACATGGCACATTAAATCAACTGTGATTTCATTGCATTTTAAACACAGTGTGACATCATTCAGTCAGTGGCAGCCTGCTGGAGCTTTCATAGTGGTAAGTACTGTGGAAAAATTAAGGTTCAATATTATTTTATTGTTATTTCGAGAAAAAAGTCAAAATTTTGAGTTTAAAGCCAAAACTCAGAGTAGAATGTTAGAATTCTGAAATGAAACTCAGAACTCTGACTTCAATCTTAGAATTATAACTTTAATCTCAATATTCTGACTTAAAATTCAGACCTTTGACTTTAATTTTTGGAATAATGATTAACTAAAGTTGTGGACCTTATTTTAGAAAATTTTTTCCCAGTGTCCCCAATCCTCTTCTGTACCTGTTGTTTCAGGACTTTTCAGAAGCATGTTTAGGATATATCTTCATATTCAGTATTATGATTACTGGTTAAGAGATGCCTCTTTTGTTGGAATCCGTGTGTGAGAGAAAGCACGTTTCTAGTGCCCTGTCATATAATAACTATACATTTTACATTCAAGTTCATTACTGTATCTTAATTTACTATGTGTATGGGTCTTTTGCTGTTTAATACAATAAATAAGAGTGCCTAGTTTTAAGTTAACCTTTTTAATACACAGATCTAGTGTTTGCATGTCAATAGAATATGCAGAATACGCCAAAGGTGGTTTATATTTAGGCCTGCATGTAGAGCCTTTATTAATTATTTTGAATTTCAGTGTTACATAGCCATTGAAATAGGCATACAAAGACGTCTTGGTTCCATCAGTAATTTTGTGGGTGAGAAAAAGCATTTAATGGGTTGCATGGTAAGAAAACACCAGTGCACTCATTAAACTGGCGACAGCTACAGTTAGTTATGGTCATGATTTTATTTTATTTTTCTGGTAAGCCATCTCTTTTTTTTTTTTTTTTTTTTTTTTTTTTTAAAAATTTATTTAACTTCAGGTATACAAGAACAGAATACAAATAAACAGAAAACAGATACAATAGCCAGGGGTTAAGTCTTCAAAAAANCCATTGAAATAGGCATACAAAGACGTCTTGGTTCCATCAGTAATTTTGTGGGTGAGAAAAAGCATTTAATGGGTTGCATGGTAAGAAAACACCAGTGCACTCATTAAACTGGCGACAGCTACAGTTAGTTATGGTCATGATTTTATTTTATTTTTCTGGTAAGCCATCTCTTTTTTTTTTTTTTTTTTTTTCTTTTTTTAAAAATTTATTTAACTTCAGGTATACAAGAACAGAATACAAATAAACAGAAAACAGATACAATAGCCAGGGGTTAAGTCTTCAAAAAATAAACAAAAATTAAACAACAAAAAAAATTCAAGGCAGAGCATATGTTCAGTGTTTTAATTGCTTTTCGGTTGTTAGAGTTATCAATTAACTGTATGTATTGTTCCATATCTTTGATAAAAATATAAAATGTGGGTGTCTTTTTTACTATATTTACATTTGTGAATAAAGAATTTGGTTAAAATAGTTAATAAGTTTATAAGAAAAAAAACTTCTTGTCTTTCTTTGTTTTTTCTTCTTTTTTATGAAATCTTTCTGAAATAAAGCAAGTAAATGTCTGTTAGAAATATAAGAAGGTGGTCAAAAACAGATCTTTCCAACAAGTGAGTTAGTTGGGTCAGGTAAAGAAACTGACAGGAGAAGTTATGGTCGTGATCTTTTTTTTTTTTTTTCCAATGTGAAAAATATAATTCAAAAATTAAGTCCAAAGAAATTAATATAAATTATTGCATTTATTATTAATTTTTTAATTATATTTTTCACATTGGTTTTTATCTCCACTTTTATTTATTCATTTATTTTTAATTTTGGCAGTTTTGGTCCTCCATACAGCACAGCACTGAAACATAAAAACGTATGTACATGGCATAGGGGCAAACAAAAGTCAACCAAACATATTTAATTCCTTAAAATATTTTAAAGGTCTTATAGCTCTTTTTTTCCTGAATTCTTTCTAATATAGTGTTGTACTTCTCTTTTTATTTGAAGCGTTGTATTCTTATGGTCGTGATCTACGTCAGGGTGTTGCTTTGTCCTGACGTCATCACGCTGACTCCCCTCTCCCTGCTTGTGTGCGGCTGTTAACGGAAGTTCCGTTCCGTCGAGAACTGGGACAGCGAGCGGTGAGTGTATGAATTTACATCAGCTAACGGGCCGCGGGGGCTTATTTCACCACTTTAATCGGGTCCAATGTGATTAAAAATGAAGCAATGTGATTTCTAAGGTGTTTTCTAACGGACAAAATAGGTTACAGGTCCGAGTTTAAAGCGTACGTCAGCTTAAAGCAACCGTTAGTCGCGACCGTTGGAAACAATACAATTGATGTGTGTGTGTGTTCGTTAGCTCCTCTACGTTACTATCACCAGCCTGGTTGTTATCTAGTGTGTGTGTATGTGTGTGTGTTTGAGGCTAAACCGGGATTAAACTCGACTGCTACTGAGGATGATGATGGGTCAAAAAACAGAGCTAAGCCTCAACCATTCATTGTCTCATCCTCAAAAACACCACCTCCATCCGCCTCCTCTGCTTCAGCTGCGGACGCTGAACACGTTCATCTGATCTCGATTCAACCTCAACGTTTGTCGATTTTACTACGATGTGTCTTGACTCCTGTTCGCTGCCCCGAGATATTAACCTCCATCAGAGCAAAGCAGGGATAGCCGCTGCTGGATGGAGTGTGTGTGTGTGTGTGAGTGCGTGTGTGTGTATGGGAGGAGGGGGGGATGCCTGTCACTCAGTGCCGCATATTATCCTGTTGTTTGCCAGCCAACCGTAGCCACCGAGCAAAGAGCCGTGCGCGTGTGTGTGTGTGCGTGAGGGTGCGCGTGCGTGTGGCTGTTTGACTGCAGCACTCTTCTGTTTTTTCATGTTTGACTTAAATGTAATTGGAGTCATGCAGGATGGAGACTCGTGATGTGTTTTATCTTGGCTGTACCGGTTCTTATTTTTGGTTTTCTGTCTCATGGTTTTTTTTTTTTCTTCACCAAAAACCTGGAGCTAGTATATTCTTATTTTACTCAACCATCCTCTTTTTAGGCTAACACCACTTTTGCTGCTTTTTATGAAAGCTCTAAGCTGAAAAAAGGCATCCTCATATTATAATAATAATAATTATAATAATAATTTTTATTTGTATTGTATAGCGATTTTTGAAAAACTTAAAGACACTTAACAATTCAAAAAGCAATACATAAATGCAAACATCAATTAAAACAATTCAGATATGCTGTTTACTCTGTTTTCCTGTGATCACAAGGTAAATAATGTCGAATTCTTAAGACTATAATTATTTCTCTATCATTGCAAATCAACTTCAGTCAGTCAGCTTTAATTTATATAGCACCTTTCTCACAAATATAAAAGTTAATCACAAAAACATACAAAACCCCACAGACTAATGCACACCACTGAAGTATATCCATTTAAGGAATTTAAAGGTTTAATATAATAAAAAAAACATTTATTAAATGGGAATAAGACTTTAAATAGTTAAAATAGGCAAAATACAATAAATAGAATGAAAAAGTAAATACATAAAAATGGTAAGAGTGAAAGTTGA
This sequence comes from Thalassoma bifasciatum, assembly GCA_008086565.1. Lineage (NCBI taxonomy): Eukaryota > Metazoa > Chordata > Actinopteri > Labriformes > Labridae > Thalassoma > Thalassoma bifasciatum. The sequence continues at coordinate 155,200 of RPOG01001248.1, forward strand.
ATATAAGTAAAAGCTCTAAAATATACTCAGTTGTTGGATAAGTCGGTCAACTTTCATTTATATAGCACCTTTTGTTGAAATAAAATGCAGTTCAAAGTACTTCACAGTGATTAAACAAAAAATCATTAAAAAAAAAAAACATACAAAACTGAAACATGAATGAATGCAGCCTAATGCTCACAACTGAAGTATATCCATTCAAGGAGTTTAAAATTTTAAATACAATAAAAAAGTATTGATTACATGGAAATAAGATTGTAAAATAGGCAAGATACAATAAATAAAATGTAAGTGTAAGAAGCAAAGTATTGTTGCAGCATTCATCATAGCAGCGGAACAAAATTCTGAAAAGCAGTATATTTTTTGTATGGTTGATTTCAGAATTAATTTTTATTAATTTTATTGTTTTAATGATCAGTGTGAGTTTCCTACCCCATGATACAGTCATTTAAAATAATTCTGGTTCACCTCAGTAGGTGTGAAAGCTTCTTTCCACTGTTTATCGCCTTCTCTTGCTCTTCACAACAGATAAATCACCAAGGTTGAAGAGACAGGAAGATGTTTCAGCAACAAAAATTCCCCAGATAACCAAATTCAAATTCAGTTCCTTAACCAGCTGTAAAACGTGTCACATCTATAGCACCAGGAAAACAACAATTTATTTTGAAGGAGTTGTTGAGTTGAAGTCGAAGCGAAGAGAGGGCCCTTAAAATTGCTTTCTATTCCAACCAGATCTAATTCACTGTCATTACAACAGAAGCAGCAAATCTTTACATTAAAGCCCAGCAGTTAAACGGCCGCCTCCTCACAGTAAAGAGCTTCCTGTGCTGGTTTTCTGACATTATACGGTCAATGTTTGGTTAAATCCACAGTCAGGGCTCTCAAAGATCGTACACTGTTACAGAATGAAGATAAAAAACAAGAAAGATCTCCAGAAACTATGTAGAAGGGTTAAACTGAAAGTAGCCGGTTTGCATTTTTTCTTTGTTTAAAGGGCAAAGACGTGAGGGCTGATTAGACGCACTGATTGATGGGAAACTATGCTTCATCAAGATTTATAATGAAATGCTACAGTGTGACTCCATTTCCTTTAGAATAAAATGCTTTTATTGTCATTAAACAGTTGAACAACAAAATTTTAAAGCCTCCTTTAAAGTGCAGCAACAAGAACCAAAAAGAAGAAGAAAAGACTTGCGTAGGATAAAGAATGTGCTGTGTGCAGTTGTATAGAGGCATTTTGTGAAGAAAAAAGATTAATTAAGAATATATATGAATATAAGTATATGGGTCAATGACGTGACGTCCCTTTTTTTGTGTCCGAGTGTAATATTTCCTTCCATCATGAATTGAGTATTTCATCACATTTATTTCTTTATTCTATGAAACCTGTGTTATTTGAACACATCTTTAAACTATTAAAATATAACATGTTTTTTTGTGTTTTGGTTCCTCAAACCCCCAAAATGTCAGGTGGTGCAACCGTCCTGACAAGTATCCACAGTAATTAAACTCTAAAAATTGAATGTCACTTATTGTTAATGGAAATTAAAAATACAGTGGCATTATTTTATGCTTGAACCTTTTTAAATAAAACATTCTTCGCAAATAAAAAGAATTTTAAAGCTGTTGAGAAATTTTAAAAACTTTTGTCCCGTAATTTTCACCTTATCAAATGTCAGGGTGGTGCAACCGTAACATTAGACTTTTATTTTAAAGTGAAGAGAATAAAACAGGAAACAGGAAACAGCATCAGCCAGAGGAGCCCAAATGACATTTGTGAACAAGTGGAAAAGTTTGTAGATTTCTCTGAAATACTGATAAAAAAGGTTTTTTCAGTTCATTGGTGACTGGAACAATTTCCATGTCAGGTGGTACAACCAATGTAATAATGTGAAATGTTGTTTTAACATCAAATTATTTATCTTATTCACAAATAAAAGAAATGAAACACACAAAATGAAAATGTATGAGTCACTACAGAAACTTGAGAGATACTTGCCAATAATTTCACACAGAAAAAATAACAGGAACATATAAATATATTTTCATATATTTGGTTGCGCCACCTGACATTTTTGGGTGCTCAAATTAAAAAAACTAAAAACTAATGAACCTAAAAACTTTGAAATGTTGGTCAACTACTGAAATCTGTTAGAAAACATAATTCTTCACTCAGAAATATGTTTTATCCATTTTCAAAGAACTTTTTGAAAATAAGTTTTAAGACCCTCTTTTTGTCATTGACCCAAATATAAGTATACATACAGAGGGTGCTATATATGAAAGTGTTTTTTTAGTATATTGCAAACTTCATCTTTAAGTTTCTTGCTGTATAACCATTAGTTTAAGTATTTTTGAATAAAAGACTGATCATTGGACACAAAAATACATTTTTAACAATGACAGAATGTTTTTTTTTAACGAAAGTAAGGGCTGATGTGCTTAAAACAATTATCAATAGCAACAACAGAGTAAGTTGTTTGGCATTGGCAGAGAAGATTCAGCAAGTTTTCCATGGGTACAACCAATATACTGTTCCTTACACATGTGGTACATAAATTGTAGATCTGATATTAATATCGGATAAATGTATTTATGGTGATAACAAAATAGCAAGGAATACGAGTGACGTTAAAGTCCAAAAATGATGTTGGAGCTGAGGGCAAAACTTGTCACGCACAAGTTTTTCGCAGTTGCACAGCACTGGGAAAGTTTAATATATTTAAACTTTAGATAGATAGATGTATACTTGATTGATCCCGAGGGAAATTCACATACATTTTAGATACTTGTAAAAGTTAAAAACAAGGACGGAGCTACTGGAAAAGCAGCCACTCGCATCGGCGCCGGAAAAGGAAAGTGAAATGGAAAGTTTAAACGTGTCCCCAAGTTTTTTTTTTTTTTTCAAAGACCTATACATAGAGCTGAACATCACACCATTTAATATGATGTTGTATCGGCCAAAACTCAAGGCTGCAATATTGGTATTGTATTGTATCAGGAGTGAAAACATTTTTGCACACCTGATGAATTTTTTGGCCACTTTTCATTCAAACCAGAATTTTTAGTATTTGATTGTTTGTAAAATATCCATTAATCAAGGTTTTGGAGAATCAACAAGCCGTTAAAACTCTGACTGTTGCTGCATCCTTTCATTTATGTAAGAGCTACTCAGTCAGATACTATTAAATACTCAAAGATTTAAAGCATTCGTACTCAAATCTTTTCTCTCAGTAGTTTTTAACCCCAGCCTTTATTGAACTCGAAGCTTGTGCTCAGCTTGACTCTATTTTTAACCACCAGCCTCCTCCAGATGCAAAGAGAGTGAGTCTTTGTTTCTTGAAAAAAAAACAGCTTGGAGCTTGGAGCTGGCAGTGTCCCGCACAGGTCACTTAGTCTGTTGATCTGCTGAACAGTAACAGCTGAAAAATGTGATTAACAGTCTCTTTGCATATGCTGCCTATTCCTGGAGTTTGTCCCACATGTTGGAACAGATTGTGTGATGTTCCCGCACCTATTCACCTCTTGCTCCTTTCTTTTTATATCTTTATTTATGTCACTCCTCTTTCTTTTCGTCGTATTATCTACGAGGTTCAGGCTGTTCCCGTTTCAGGACGGCTGCGTTTGAAAAAGAAAGGTTAGTGAGGTAGAAATTGGTGACATCTTGTGACGTACAGTTTAATCACATCACAGTTTGTTTAGAGGTTTGGCTTCATCACTGGGGTCCCTTCACTGACTCTGTCGTCAGGCTCGGGCCCTAACAACCTCAAAGTTGTGACCTTTCAGCCAATGAGGAGCTTTTTCCTCTGATTCTGTTTGGATTTATTCCTCACCTTTGTGCAGCTCTGAATAAGACCACTTCCTTGTGTTTAACCCTGCTGTGTTATTATTTCTGCCCTCCACATTAAATCACACATCTACCACCAGCTTCCATGTATTCTCTCTCTCTCTCTCTCTCTCTCTCTCTGTCTCTCTCTGTCTCTGTCTCTCAGTGAACATGACCTTCAGAGGGTAATTTTTCAGAGCAAACAGAGGAGCAGAGCATTAAGCCTCCTCTGCCATAGCAGTAGTGGAATTTTAACACCTGAAGACTTTAATCCCGCTCGAGGTTTACACATTAACCTCCACGTTTGTGACATTTCCCCGTCTCCTCATCTCCTGTTTACCAATCAGACGACTCAGAGTCCAACCCGCCCGTCTCGTCGTCCTGTCCCACATCATCTCCGAGCGAAAGGGCATCGAGGAGGGGAAGCTTTTACTGCTCGGCTTTACTGTAAAGCAACAACCTGATCTCATGCCTGTTATCGACGGCTGACTCACGGTGCAGAGACGCACGTCTGCAGCTGAATGCACAACAGACAGAGGGAGCGTTTCATTTGGTTAATGCGTCTGGCGACTCGCTGACCTCAGACACCTGCCGACACACACAAACACAAACCTGCTGCCCTGTGTTGTTGGTTCAACAGCAGGTTTATTATGTTTATATCTGTAATACGTGCACAGGTGGTACACATGACACTAATTAGGAACAAGCTGAACTGATTTCAGAAGTTTTCATACTAATTCAGAGGAATAGAAACATGAAAACAGGTTTATAACTCAAAGCTCCTTTGTCTTAAATAATTGACTCATGACTTGTAGCAACAGGCCTTCAATGGACTCATCAGCTGACCTTTCTGCATCTTTGTGTTTTCATTCACTTGCAGCATCTTCTTCAGTGTATGTGTGGCAACAACATGTCTGTGCCGCTGCTCACCGAGGCTGTCACGGTGTCCGCCAAGGAGAAGGAGACCGCGGCGGTGAGTCAACCCACTAACACCTCACAGCTTTTTTTTGCGTCATCAATTTCACTGATTGATACCTGTGTGGATTTGAAAAGGCCTCATTGGTAGAGCTGGGCAGATAATCGAATTGCAATATGACCTGCTGAAACACTCTAATCACAGATGGTGAAGCATTTCTTTAACCTGAAATGTGTCAAAATACTCATCAACTCACTTGAAGTAGATGTTTTATCCTCAGTGTAACACAATGAAAGAGACAAACTGTTGAAAACTACCTTCGCAAGAGAAACAATGTAAGTGGTAAATATTGGGAAAACAGCAAAAGACAGCAATAAGAATAGATAAAAAAATAACTTAAGGAGGCAAAAGTTGCCAAAAAGCAATAGAAATCGGGATAAAACTTAAAAAAAACTGACAAAAAACAGTGGCAATTGGTAAAAATAGCCAAATGCAACAAAAAAGTGGCAAGAAAGTTAAGAGAAAGCTAAAAAAATAGTCAAAAAGGGGCCAAAGAGATTGTTCTGAATGTGGCAAAGAAGCAGAGAAAAGTGGTTGAAATGGACAAAAAGCAACAAACTTGGGAAGAAAATTTGGAGAAAACTTAAAACAGTGTAGAGAGGGTTTCAAAAGTGCCAAAAAGGGGGTGAAAAGTGACTTAAATGGGCAAAAAGCAGTCATGTGAAGCAAAAAGAAATGGGATGGGTTGTTGTTGTTCAACAATTAATCTCTGTGTTCATTGGGGAACTTAGAAAAAACACAAAAAATTGCGATAAAAATAATCGCAATATATTATATTATTTTTGCAAGTGGTTCAGCCGTACTCATTGGAGCATCTTGAGTTTGTACCATTGCGGCTTTTCTTCGTTTGATGTCTCTGTGAACAAAACAGATGAGACAGTCAGTGCTTTGTGAAGTGCTTGGTACTAAAATGATGCCAAAGCTGAGCTATAAAAATAATCTCTACAAGGGATCATGATAAAATTAATGTTGTTGGTTATTTTCTTCCCTGGAAACTTTGACTGTTTCACACGACAAAACAACAGAAATAGCAACAGCTGCCAGTGAGTCTGCAGTGACACACCCAAACCAAGCACACACACACACACACACACACACACACACCTATTTTCACTTCAAAGCTTGGCTTCAGTTTTAGGTGTGAAGAAAGAAAAGTGGATGTCTAAAAGAGAGAAACAAGAGATACATGAGAGGGATGGTGAAAGTCCACTCTCCTTTTAGAGAAATGATATATTCCTTTAACACAGCTCATTCAGCACGCCTTACATCCTCCTGGACAGAGTGTTTACCTTATGTCTGTCTTTTTATTTTCTCAAATGAGCCAACAAAGGTTGACTTGTACTCAACGAGGATGTGCACATTTACTGGATTTACCAGACTTCAAGTCACTCCGGAGTATAAGTCCCATCAGTCAAAAAGAAGGTCACGAAGAGGAAAAAAACATACACCTCGCAGTGGAGTACAACCTATTTATTTACAATGATTTAGTACGTTTAAGGTATTTCCAGAGAGAACCATTTAAACGTAACTTTGACAAGTAGATATTTGTAAATTGGGTGGTGTAAATATTTTTCCTGCCTCACCTCATATCTGTGTCCCTAGTTTAGTTTCAGTTTCTCTTCTCGACTTATGCTCCTCTCCTTCCAGGGCTGAACGATTTACGAAAATAATTTGATATTTTTCACTTTATTGCACTTGCGATTTCTTGTGCGATTATTTTTAGGTTCCTTATGTGTTATTGATATCAATTGGAAATATTGAAAGGGATGACACTTTTTTATTATCTCGTTTTGAAAAAGGAAAACATACATCAGGGAGAAAAGTATGGGGGTTTTTTTGTAAATAAGAAAGAAACGAATCCATAGTGGAAATTCTGTTTGCGGAAATGGACACTTCTCAGACAATGACAATATCTTGAAAAGTTAAATGTATTTTGGTCACTCACCGCAGAAAGTGAAACCCAGATATTATGCTCATAATACATAAAGTGAAAAATTTCAAATTGACGGTTTTGGCTTACATAATGGATTCAGTGTCTAAGAAAATTGAAATAAAAAAAGGACATTTTAAACAAGGCCTCTGAAAAGTTTTGATACTATGAGATTCAGGACCAGACAAATTATAAGAGAAGTTTGACATCTTCAAATTTGAGGTTGACGATCATCACTGTTTCCTACATAAGCGCGCTCTTCAGTTGTAACACCTGTAACCGCACCTTTAACAGGTGAAGTAACAGGTATATTACAGCAGGCAGGCACAGTTTGTCAATGCTCTGGATCTGAGGGTAAGAATGAAAAGAGCTGCTGCTGTCAGGATGTGTGGAAAACAGGATCAAAGCTCTGAGCTTTATCTCAAACCCAACGCAGGAGAAAGGTGTTTTGATCCCTTCAAAAGAAGCTGAGTCACTAATTTCCAGCAGCGACACACACGCTTTCAGATTCGTTTTTATTCTCTGTCTTGGTTTCTCTGCAGGGAGCAGCGTGTGTGGAAACATGGAGCCAGAGCTTTTCCTGGCAAGAACAGCAGATTGGCAAAAATCAAAAAAAAAAAATGCACCGATAGTACAACATGTACACGAGAGTGATGTAATCTGGTTAATGGTCTGAGAGCTAAAATAAAAAATACCAAACTGCTCTGGCAATCACCATTTCTGAAGTTGTTCATCTTTATTGGAAACATTTTCTTGTTTCTGTGCGTCTCTCAGCTCCTGTATTTTCTGTCCTTTTAGCCATCCAACAAAGGAAAACCTGCACATGAATCTAACTTTAAAAATAGAACAGAAACAGAAAAAGTCACCACTCTTCTTTTAATATGTTTCAGGTGATCTTCCTCCATGGACTGGGAGATTCAGGGTGAGTTATATTTTTCTGTCTGGTGTTTGGAGAAGGAATAAACAAGTCCAAAGAGAATCACTTGTATCATGTATTTCTTATTAGTTTTGAAAGACTTGGCACATGGAATGAAATATTGTTTCTAAGAACATTTGTGCAACTTAATAAATGCAGACTCAGGTGACAATGGAACAAAAAAAGCCTCGTCATAATCGAAAACTGTAGTTATTTTTCCAGGTGTAACAACGTTTTTAACATAACTTGAATACTATTTTTATATTCCCTTTGGATGTGCTTATGACACATTATCCACGTTATTTTGATGCGCACAGTCTCTTGGTTAATTTTGTAATGTACTATGGTCATTAATAGTGCATTTTATGAAAATTGTTAGATCAGTGTTTCATGTTTCGTTGTACTAGATTTTCCTCTAAAGAAACTATTTATGTGAAGTGGTTTAAAAAGAACAGTTTTGTAAAGCTGATTTGTATTTGTAGACCACGTAATGAGCTACAAATACTTCACTAAAGCTGTAATCCTTGCGGGCCTGATGTAAAATATGTCCGATATTTTATTGAAACTGGAATCAAAGAGCTGCTTTCTCTGCGTTTCCCTCCAGGCACGGGTGGGCGAAAACTCTGACGGAGATCCAGCCGTCTCACGTCAAGTTCATCTGCCCCCACGCGTAAGTCTTTTTCTGCTCCAATCCTCTGCCATGGTCCGTATCTCTGAGGACATGGCAGCTTATGTGCAGCTTTGCACCGCGGCATAAACATGATAGAGTGGGCCATTTGAATATTACAGAGCTGTAGGAGGGAGGTAATAGAAAGATAGAGAGGTTTTATGTGATTTAAGTTGGAAACATACAAGAGGAAATGGTTTTCTCTGAGAATTCAAAGATATGAAATCTGTTTGTATGTATCTAAAACTCAAAATTTCCAGAAGATTGAAATCATACCAATGGCTCAATTTGGAACAAAGGTGGCCTCAAAATACTGTGAAACATTGTTCGCTGAGTTTAAACACTTAACTCTCAAATAAGTTCTCAGTTTCTTGATGATTTGACTTCTCTATTTGTGATTAAAAGTGCCTGACTTCATGATCTGGTTTTCCACCCTGCAGACCCTCGATCCCAGTCACTCTCAACTTGAAGATGACGATGCCTGCGTGGTGAGTTGGTCAGATGAAACAGTCAAACAGTGGGAACTATTGTTTCCCTGGAAACAACAATGAGGCCCCCCATACTGGCTTTTACAATAGTGTGATTGTATCCATTGATTCGTTAAAACGCCTGCTTCTGTGTGTGTGTAGGTTTGACCTCATGGGGCTCAAACCCGAAATCCCAGAGGACGAGTCTGGAATCAAGAAGGCAGCAGACGACAGTGAGTCCTGTTAAAGAACTCCTTCTGAAGATCTTCTAAAGTTCACTCGTGGGATCTCAAACACAAAGATTCAGCCAAGCATGCTTTCTTATGTTATGTATGTAAGGCTCTAAACATGTTATCATCTTCACTGATGACATGGCCAAACCAGGGGGGTCACAAAGTCCATTTTTGGGCCTTAAAACAGCTCTTCATGAACCATTTGTTGATGTCACTTCCTCTTTAGTCGGAGCTGGCAGTACAGGACCAATATTTACATAACGTTAGCAACAAATTGTCAGCTGTTTTTATCAGAAAGCCAGTTCAATGGGTAAACTCATTTAAAACTGTAGAACTCGACCAGTGAAAGGTCCAATTGAGATTGAGGGGGAGATGCTAAGATATGAACACATACGAGATCAGCTTGAACACTGCAAAAAAAAGAAGTTGAAGCAATTGTTTATGACTTACTTTTAGTACAAGAATGTCATGTGAGACTTAATATTAGCCAGACCAGTCCAGAAACATGTCTTATCTAAGATATCAAAAGACAAAAATAATGTCGGAATTGCTTGTTAAGATTAAAAAAACAAAAAAATCTGCCAGGGGTAAGAAAAATTTGCTCTTCCAGTTTCTTGAAATAACCTCAAGGTTTTGATATAACAAACTTTTTTCTTACCCCATTGACAGATTTTTTTTTCCTCATTAGAAGCCTGAACTGGTCTGGTATATGTGGATCGTATTAAGTCTAAAACTAATTTTTTTTCCTAAAAGCAAGACAAACACTTGCTTCGAAGTGAAGGTGAAGAATTAAATCTAGGTTGATGGAAAAATGGCAAATGCACTGGCAATGTCATCAGCCACCTGATGTTACAATATCTGTCCACTAGAGGGTAATACAACTGTACAAATCAGAATTATAAACAGGTGATAGTTTCTGGACATGGTAATGATTACTATGAAAAATAACGTTAATGTATTTCTGTCTGTGTTTTTTTCCCATCTTTTCTGTGATGTTGTAATAACCTTTGTTTGTCCTTGCATCTCTAGTCAAGGCCATAATTGAACATGAGACCAAAAACGGGATTCCCCCTCACCGTATCATGCTTGGCGGTTTCTCTCAGGTAGGTTTAATGTCTTTGCCTGATGTAACCATGAAATTAATTGTAAAAAAAAACAATGATGAAAGAGGATGGCTCTTTTTTGTCTGTCTCTCCTCAGGGTGGGGCTTTGTCCCTGTATACCGCTTTGACTTGTCAGCACCAGTTGGCCGGCGTTGTGGCTCTCAGCTGCTGGTTACCTCTCCACCAGACTTTCCCCTCGGTACAGTCCCACTGTCACCAGAAAATAAAAGAGCTTTCAAGTTAAAGTGCTTTTTAATTTGGGCACAGTTTTAAGTCTGTGTTGTGTTTGTCCTGCAGGCATCAAGTGGCAACAAGAACATCCCGATCCTGCAGTGCCATGGCGAAAGTGATTTCATGATCCCGGTGCAGTTTGGTGCCATGACACACGAAAAACTTAGATTGACAGTCAACCCTGACCTGATCACCTTCAAAACGTATCCAAACCTTTCTCACTGCTCCTCTCCTCAGGTACTGCGCTGTCGACTGTTTGTGTGCATCTTTGTGTAAGTATGTGACCATTTACTTCACCTCTTTTGTTCTTTCTTGCAGGAGATGGCAGCTGTACAGGAATTTATTACAAAGTATTTGCCCCAAATCTGACCTCACCTCATCTCATCCCCTACTGTGACCCTCTGAGACACTGACCTCCCACCCCTGATCTGCCGTTATCCCACAGGAAACAGCCATGAGCACCCCATTCTTCTACACACTCAACACACATTCACACACGTTAAATAATGATAATAATTTGATGCACACTCCTGGAAAAAAACATACAGTTAAATCTTCAGGTTTAACCAAACAACACACTAATCTGATACAAACATCAACCAAGTGCTCACACTCACACATCTTAGCCTTTTGGAGGGAGAAACACTGACTCACCTGAAACATTCCCTTTAGTTTTCATTTTTAACAACCTCTGTGTGTCTCCGCCTTTACCTTATTTTGCTTCCCTTCTTTTGAGCTGTTTTATTCTCTCTTTGCTTTTTACTACAACACTTCCCCAATTTTGTCATTGCCATGTCAGTTTGTGGAAACTCAACAATAACGAGTCAGTTGCCACTTCAAGACCTTTTTGGGTGACTCTGAGGAACACATTAATCATGAGATCTAAATCAAAATAAAGAAGCAACATATAAAAAGAGATGCCAGTTGTAAGTATTATCGCTGACAGTAATTTTGTTAAGAAGCGGTGCAATCAACTACTTTAATTTCTTGTTACTGCACTAATTAATCAATCAACAAAAGGTCTTGTATTAGTAATGTGACAATTGGCACAAAAATGCCCCTTTGCTTTAACTAACAAATAAGGGGACCCCATATTACTCTTACTTATTAACTGTAATCATGAATCTTGAAAAATACAAGTTTTAATCCAATCAAATAAAAGAAAACTAACCATCTGATCCTCTTGCCACCCTGTGCTGTTTATTTCTAATCTCTCTCCTGCATGTTGGCCGTTTCATCCTAGTTTGTGTGATTCTTTTTGCAGAATTACCTCATTAGATTTTTTCCATTTAAATGTTCAGATTTTTGGCCTAAAGAGGAATGACTTACCAGTAAGAGTAGCATGAAATATTGCTTCTGTATGAATGGTTGCAGGCCAACACAGACTGCAAACCACAAGTTATTTCATAGATCTTTCCACATCATTCCCTTGTCCAGTGCATCAGCCACACCTTCACCAACCTGAAAACCTGTCCCCTGTATCTTTTTCCAACACGTTACAGCTGTTTTAAACAGACTTGACCATTTATCACCTAGAGAAAATTCTAATCCCCAGCTCCCTCCCTTGACGACTTACCCAATAGGAAATGAAAGATTTTAAAGTTAAACCCGGCACTATTATTGTTCACTTCTTTGAAAATAAGGCTACAC
>RPOG01001249.1:0-10248 GCA_008086565.1 Thalassoma bifasciatum
CTCTCTCTGCTGCTCTGAAGTTTCCCTCAAACATAAAAACGTTCTGCTCATTAACACAGAGAGGAATAAAACAGCTCAAAGAGCAGGTTTATGAGATAAAGTCGTTCATTCTCCTCTTTCTCTGTTTTTCTTCCAGAGGATGAAACGTTCGAGCTTTGCCTCGGTCTTCAGACTCTGCAGGAACTCAAAGTAAGGTCCCCGTTTGTTTTGCTAATGTTTGCTGAACCTTATCGTGTGTGTTCTGCCTGAAAGTGTCGCCCTGAATAAGCAGAAGAAGAAAAAGAAACAGAACATGGAGGAGGAGAGGAGACGCTGCAAATGTGATTAACTGAGAGAAGTAGATTTATTTTAGTGTCAGCCCGATAAAAACACAGATAGGGCAAACTGAGGACGGGAGTTTTATTTCACACAATTTAAAGCTTGTAAACAGATTATTGGATAATCTGAGTGGAGGTTTCTCTTTACTTAGAATAAAAGGAGGACAGGAGGGTGTGAAATAAACATTAATGTGTGAATTAGCTCCTGAGGATTTAAGAGGAAACAGACTCACGCTTCTGAAAACTGCTGCAACTGCTCTTATATAAAGACTTAGATTAGACCTGATCAAGAGTATTTCTGATTGGTTAAAACCCCTCAAGGTAGAAAGAGCATTGCTGGAAAGACAAATAGATCTCACACGTCATCAAATCAATGCCTCATTATTCCCCCCTCGTATAAATAGTGTATATGCATATATGTTCAGATATATGCAGTGAAAACATAATGCAAAATCAATTACAGATCAATCACTAACATCCTTTTTATGTTTTGTTTTTCATCCATATGTCCTGGTTTTCATTGGCTGGTTTGCTAAAAAATCACTGTATTTGCTACAAAAATGCAGATAAAGGGTTTAGATATGGGTTAAAATTGGACTAATTTATGATTTTAAATGTAACTAAGTAGATTTCATGATGTAATGATTACTTAAGTACAAGTAGAAGTACAAACCTGAACATCTACTTGTCAAAGTATCCCCAAAAACGACCTGGTTACAAGAACTTGAGTATTTGTAATTAATTGCTTCCATTCCCTGGATATATGTATGTTGATATATTCATCAATCACTGAATATAAAAGTGATTAATCAAAATTTGTTAAATGTAAATGTTTGTGCTCTCACTTTTCAATATTTTATGTCTAAAATATTTATATTTATAATGGTCACATTAAAAGTTATATACTTTGTTTCTTGTGCCAATTTATGCCACAGAGAAAACTCTGGAATATTTTTAACCTAATTGGTATAAAAACTAATCTTGGTCTTTGTACAGGAAGTTGTGCTCTGAGTGTTATTAGTTAGCTTATAGTTTTTAGTTACAAGTGTTATTGTGCATAACTACACTTTTTTTCTCACTGAAATGGGTGTAAAGTTGTGATATCGCTGTGGCAAGTGTCTCTTAGTGTGGTTAATAGATTTAAGTTTTAAAAATTGAAGTTTCATGGGTCTAAGAGGTAGAAATGTACTGTTCACATGTGTTAACACCAGGTCTTAAGATGTTAAGTACACTACCCGGCCACATTTCTTCCTGGAAGACGATGGGTCCCCACTATCCTTCCAGTTTTTAATAAAGCGTTGGACAGTTCTTAACCCAATTTTAGTCGTTTCTGCATCAATCTCCTTAGATGTTTTCTCTGCTTGATGCCAATGATTTGATCCTTCTCAAACAGACTAACATCTTCTCCACGACCACGGGATGTGTCTTTCCACATGGTTGTTTAGGAAATGAGAAGCAGCTCATTGCACCAGTTGGGTTAAATAACTTGTTTCCAGCTGAAAGATAATCGCAGGAATTATCCAATAGGAGGCTTGTACCTATTTGCTTAGTTAAATCCAGGTGGAGACTTTTTTTTTTGGCCAGGCAGTGGATATGATTTTATTTTTCGGAATTCCAAAGTGGGAAAATCTTGAGTAACCAGTCACATCTAGAAATAATCTGTGACATAAACATTAAAACCTGAGGCTGTGACTTTTAACGAACCTTCATTTCTTCATATTTCTCTCAAAGAAAAATTAAAGCTTGACTTTAGAGAGGACTTAAAAAGCTCATTTAGCTTTACAGATTTTCTCTTCTCTTATTCAAATGTTTCCTTATCTCCTCCCCCCCAGCCCCCTCTCTTAATAATTACATTTCTCTGTGCCCCCCCCCTCCTCCTTCAGTGCTGCCTGGACCTGAGCAGTCGCGTCCTGAAGCTGCAGGTCGATGGCGAAGGCTGTGGCGAGGAGCTGCCGTTCCTCAACCCTCCCCCAGACTCCCAGTGCCAACACGACACCAACAAAAACCTGTGAGGGGGGGGGGCACCAGTTTCTCTGTTCTCCACCGTGAGGAGCAACGAGGCGGGGTTTGTTTCCGGACCGTCTGACCACGCGGGGTCACGCTGCCAGAACACGGAGGAGCCTTCGCCGCCGTTGTCCTTGAGTTTACATCATCGTGTTAGTGAAACAGAGACGTTCGCTCTGATTTTCTCTTTATTGAATTAGTCTTTTATCAGAGCGGATGAAGCCGGTGATGAGCCCAGGTCCCTGTGAGGGTGTCATCCTTCTTTATGATTATTCTGTATATTCCACGTAAGCGGGGGCTCGGGAAGGAAACAATCAATCTGAATTTTCTGAACGTTTTGTAAATCGGCTGTAAAAACGGTTTTAAATCAAGTGAATGAAACGTGTTGTTTGAAATCTTGTCAGTTTTGGTGGTTTGAAGAGAAATAGTTTTATACTCTTTCAATTTGAAGATGAGTCCTTTTCACTAAACAAGACGCCACAGTCTGAAAGAGTCAGCTCAAAGAGTTAGTTCTGAGCTCAAAGAGTTAGTTCTGAGCTCAAAGAGTTAGTTCTGAGCTCAAAGAGTTAGTTCTGAGCTCAAAGAGTTAGCTCTGAGCTCAAAGAGTTAGTTCTGAGCTCTAAGAGTTAGTTCTGAGCTCTAAGAGTTAGTTCTGAGCTCAAAGAGTTAGTTCTGAGCTCTAAGAGTTAGTTCTGAGCTCAAAGAGTTAACCTGGTCCTGATCAAAGGTGACAACAAAACAGCAATTTTCTTCAAATTAGTGAGAGAAATCATTAATCTTTTTTATCTTTTTCGGGTCTAAAATCAAGTGGTTTATTGTTTTGAGTTGAGAGACTTTGTAGCGCGGCAGCAATAAAAGGGAGATTCCGGAACGCCGTGAGTTCCGGAATGTCAACGTGTTCCGGAATGTCCCTGAGTTCTTAAAGAGGCAGAACACCAAAATGAAGCGTTACGTACGAGCTAATACGAAGGTTTGAGTGAAGAATATTAATAATCTGATACTGATAAACTAGAAAAAAGCAAAACATTCCTGTCTCCATAACGCCCCCTGGTGTCTGGCTGCAGTATAGGTCATAAGCCCCGCCCCCTGGTGTCTGGCTGCAGTATAGGTCATAAGCCCCGCCCCCTGGTGTCTGGGACGTCATATCCAGTATTCGGGGCGGGGGACCACAGACCGACGTCATATCCAGTATTCGGGGCGGAGGGGTACATAAGGTCTATACTCGGCCCTTTTGAAATTTAAATGACGATACCTGGTAGAAACGTTTCTCTCATCCTTACTCTAAGGTGGTATGATGATGTCATCTGGCTGCATGGTGTTCAGGTGTTTTTTTTCCTGAGAAGTTAGTTTCTCATTAGTTATTGGACGTTAAAAACCATGATATAAGTTTCATTTTACGATAGTTGACAGCTGCCGTTCATGAGTAGTTTTTATCGGGGTATATTCTTTGAAGTCCTTTCTCGGTTTTCCTCTGATTTGGAAGACTTCTTCTTCTTTATTTATAAAAATAAAGAGAAAAAATGAACCGAGGTGGCCTTTAAGAGATGACGCGTCTGAGACCGACGTGTTACCGCCGATCTGAAACGGGGTTTTTTTGGCTTCAAAAACGTAGAACGGTGACAGGAGGAGCCACGCTGTCCATTCTATATACAGTCATTGCCCATTACTTACATTATAATCAACAATAACAAATCAAACAATAATCAAACCTAAAAAAG
Organism: Thalassoma bifasciatum; assembly: GCA_008086565.1. NCBI lineage: Eukaryota > Metazoa > Chordata > Actinopteri > Labriformes > Labridae > Thalassoma > Thalassoma bifasciatum. Next base: position 4,040 of record RPOG01001249.1, read on the forward strand.
TGTAAATCTATTACTTTAAGAATGATCATGACTTCTTTAAAGCCGAGTCCTCAGGATGCTCTTTGTTGTGGGTTAAAGAAAAGTGTTGAGTTTTTTAAGTCTTGTTCAGGATCAGGCTCCTTCTTTGAGAAACAGAAACAGGTTTCATGAAACATTTTTACAGATATTTGAAGAAAACACCGAGGTAACTGATGAACTTCTGCTCAGATTTGCTCTTTCTTCCCCCACCAGGGAAACTATTGGCCCTTTTCCACTGACTCGTCTCAGCCCAACTCTACTCTCCTCTACTCGGTTTGTGTTGCGTTTCCATTAGCGCGGTACTACGCGTCAGACGCCAGTTTTTAGTACCTACTCTACCCTGGTTCTAAGAGAGTAAAGCTGATACTAAAAGGTGACGTGGACGGACTGCCGGTCACTCATTGGTCAGAGAATGTCGTCTCTGCAGCTTCTGACTCTGAACAAATCACTTACAAGAGGCAAAGGAATAAGTCAGCGACGGGTTTTTAATGACATTTAAACCTGACGGCACAGAACCAGACTGAATGAAGACAAAATACAGCCCTANAGCTCCTTCGTTTTCCTCCGCGTGCAGCAGCACCAGGCTGTTGTTTACCTCCGTTGTCATGACGACCCACATTGAGCCGCTGTATTACTTTAATGAAATCTTTTTAAAGCTTTTTTTTTTCCTTTAAAGACCACGGTGGCACATATGTTAGTACAAAATGATGTTTGTGTGGCGTTATAGATGAACATGCACGCACTTCTGTGCAGCACTTTAGCGCAGCTGTGTTATAAGATCCACGCCCACCGTGAGTCTGTAGTCGGGCTAGAGGAAAAGATAAACAAACCCAGTAGAGTAGAGCTGGGATTGTAGAGTGGAAAAGAGCCATATTTGATGACATTTTCCAGAAGCGCTGTCACAGTCTGTCAGGACTGAAGGACTGAAGTGGAGTAGTTCCTCATTAATCTGTGATAAAATTAAACTTCAGGCCAGAAAAACATATTTGAGTCAGACGACAGAAATATCCAAACATTCCATCTGCATGACTTTGTAAAGTTCTGCCTTTGTAAAAGTCTGCATGTTTGTGTTCTAGTCTGATTGTGTCACGTTGAGTCTGACGGGCCGAGCGGGGTTTTCTGCCTTCTTTTAGCTCTGGGTTCACGTGGGAAAACGTGGATTATCTCCCCCAGACCGGTTCAACCAAACTGGACAGATGAAGCTGCCAAACGCCGACCCAGCTGCCTTCCCTCTCTCTGCCTCTGTCAGGACTTTCTCATCACCATCTTTTTGTGTATTTCACCTTTTTAGGTTATAAACTCTGACTCCTTCAGTTGGTTGATTTGAAGAACTCCCCTGTTTTAGCGCCACCTGCCTTCTCGTCTGGGTGTTTTTTTGGTAGCGTGGAGCGTGAAGCTGCCTCAGACTCAGACGTGTTTCTGACTTCACCTCCTCATGGTTTGACGTTCTCGTGACCTTCCTACGCCGTGTGAGAGGAGTCCATGTGTGACAGAAGTTTATTTTTGGTGTTTCTCTTCTTCTGAACAGTATTTTCTCTGCCTAATAAAATATGTATTCTGGCTAAATCTGATTTCATTCATGTGTTTTTGTCAGACCTAAACAATTCACATAAATAATCTTATTGCGATTATTATTTCCTATATTGTGATTTTTTTGTGATTATTTCCATCTTCTAGTTACATTAATTACAGCACAACAACAACAACAACCCACTACCACTACAACTGGTACTGATTTTTACACATTTAAACACTTTAAACCTTCTTTTTTAACACTTTTGGAACATTTTTTGATACTTTCTCACCATTTTACAGGTTCACTCCCAATTATCTTGACAATTTTTATCATCTTTCACTCTTTTTTTTTTCCACTTTTGGACCATTTTTGCAACAAACTGACTATGTTCCAAGTGAAACTCAAACTTTCTTGCCATTTTTATGGTTTTCACTGTTTTTCGTCACCATTTTTGCTACTTTTTGAATTTTTTGAATGTTTCCTCCAAAAATGTTCTTACTAATTTTTGTTTCTTTTTGACTATTTTACTCACTTTTCATTTTTTTGGGCACTTTTGGACCATTTGTTTGATATTTTCTCCCTATTTCCTAAGTTCACTCCCAATTATCTTGACAATTTTTATCATCTTTCACTCTTTTTTTTCCACTTTTGGACCATTTTTGCAACAAACTGACTATTTTCCAAGTGAAACTCAAACTTTCTTGCCATTTTTATGGTTTTCACTATTTTTCGTCACCATTTTTGCTACTTTTTGAAATTTTTGAATGTTTCCTCCAAAAATGTTCTCACTAATTTTTGTTTCTTTTTGACTATTTTACTCACTTTTCATTTTTTTGGGACCATTTTTAAAAATATTTTCTCACTATTTCCCAGGCCCACTCCTAATGTTCTTGCCAATTTTGTAGGTTTAAGCCTTTTTACCACTTTTTTAACTGTTTTTGGTGCTTTCTGTAAAATTTCAAGTGTCCTTCAAAAGTTTTCTTGCCTGATTTTGTTGCTTTTTCGCCATTTCTTCCACTTTTCTCCCCTTTTCACCACTTTTTGCTGCTGTTGGAGTTTTTCCAGGTTTTATCCAGATTTAAATGATTTTTTTAATGTTTTTTTTGGCCATTTTTACCACTTTCACTCATTTTTAACCACTTTTGAACCATTTTTGCAACAAACTGACTATTTTCCAAGTTAAACTCCAACTTTCTTGCCATTTACTTTTATGGTTTTTCACAGTTTTTCGTCACCTTTTTCACCATTTTTGCTACTTTTTGAATTTTTTGAATGTTTCCTCCAAAAATGTTCTTACTAATTTTTGTTTCTTTTTGACTTTTTTACTCACTTTTCATTTTTTTGGGCACTTTTGAACCATTTTTTGGATATTTTCTCACTATTTCCTAAGTTCACTCCCAATTATCTTGACAATTTTTGTCATCTTTCACTCTTTTTTTTTTCCACTTTTGGACCATTTTTGCAACAAACTGACTATTTTCCAAGTTACGCTCCAACTTTCTTGCCATTTTTATGGTTTTTCACTGTTTTTCGTCACCTTTTTCACCATTTTTGCTACTTTTTGAATTTTTTGAATGTTTCCTCCATGTTTCCTTTTGTCTATTTTACTCACTTTTCATTTTTTTGGGCACTTTTGGACCATTTTTTAAAAATATTTTCTCACTATTTCCCAGGCCCACTCCAAATGTTCTTGCCAATTTTGTAGGTTTAAGCCTTTTTACCACTTTTTTAAACTGTTTTTGGTACTTTCTGTAAATTTTCAAGTGTCCTCCAAAAGTTTTCTTGCCTGATTTTGTTGCTTTTTCGCCATTTCTTCCACTTTTCTCCCTTTTTCACCACTTTTAGGCCACCTTTTGCTGCTGTTGGAGTATTCCAGGTTTTCTCCCGATTTAAATGATTTTTTAATGCTTTTATTGGCCATTTTTACCACTTTTACTCTTTTTTGACTACTTTTGAACCATTTTTTTTCCTATTTTTTGAGTATTTCCAGGTCTTTATTACAAATTAAAACGCCAATATTTGTTGCTTTTTAGGCCATTTCAGTCACTTTTTGTCACTACTTTCTTTTGTAAAGGTAGTTTTTAACAGTTTGTCTCTTTGGTTGAGTAACTCTGGTGTAGAACAGAAAACATTGTAGCTGATATTTTGACACATTTCAGGTTATAGAAATATTTCACTGTCTGTGATTAGAATATAGCAACAGGACATTTTGAGATTTAATCCAATTTGTGATTAATTCCTGTATGAACGGTCGTATGGAGGAGTTTGAGGTCTGTGAAGGTTGGTGTTTAATTCCTCTAATCTGTTTCTGGCTGAATAATCAACAGACGGCTGGTGGGAGGTTTTTCTTAGAGACAGCCAGAGAAGATGGTTCAGGATATTTTACATTTTTTGGACCCTCACATTGATTCCCATGGTCTTTTCTCCCTAAACACGGTGTGTGTGCCCTTCACTGGTACATCCTTCTAAATAAAGAAACGCTCGGGGAGAGAAAGCAGATGTTCCCACTGAGACACGACGGTGCTTCAGATTCAAGCTTCTGACCATAGAAGGTTCTGGTCTGACTTTTCCAACACTACAGCAAAGTTTTCAGACTTTTAGTGAAGGATAAACCTAAATTAAATCGACCATTTCTCTGAAAGCTGAGCCAAACAGATTAACTACAGCAAATCTGAAGCAAACTGTTCATATTTGGGTCAATGACAAAAAGAGGGTCTAAAAACGTATTTTTAAAAAGTTCTTTGAAAATGGATAAAAACATATTTCTGAGAGAAGAATTATGTTTTCGAACAGATTTCAGTAGTTGACCAACATTTCAAAGTTTTTAGGTTCATTATTTTTTTGTATTTTTAATTTGAGCACCCAAAAATGTCAGGTGGTGCAACCAAATATATGAAAATATATTTATATGTTCCTGTTATTTTTTCTGTGTGAAATTATTGGCAAGTATCTCTCAAGTGTCTGTAGTGACTCATACATTTTCATTTTGTGTTTCATTTCTTTTATTTGTGAATAAGATAAATAATTTGATGTTAAAATAACATTTCACATTATTACATTGGTTGTTCCACCTGACATGGAAATTGTTCCAGTCACCAATGAAGTGAAAAAACCTTTTTTATCAGTATTTCAGAGAAATCTACAAACTTTTCCTCTTGGTCACAAATGTCATTTGGGCTCCTCTGGCTGATGCAGTTTCCTGTTTCCTGTTTTATTCTCTTCACTTTAAGTCAATACAATATTTGTGTTTCCATTGTATAAAATGTTCAGTTCAGACAGTAAAAGAGTGTTTTACATCATTTTCCGGGTTATGAAGCTGCTTTTAATTTTCCCCGCTCTGGTTTTTTCTCCAGTTTGTCGTCACATCGTCACTTTTCTTCCTCATTTCCAGCTTTAATGAAACTCTGAGCAAAGAAGTGTTATGACTTGTAAAGTGTCTCTAATACGTTTGCGACGAAAGTAGAAGTCTGAGTTATTGTAAAGAGATAAACGTATAATTAAAGGGACTCTAAGGAGTAAAGGTCGGCCCCAAAGTGTAAGAGGTGCGAGCACAACCTTTGAGAGAGACCTCCTAAAAGGGTGACCTCGGCTCAATGTATTCTCTCCAAACATCGATGCTCCCTCACAGCGTCTCTGCCTCCCTCTTGGGGGTTAAAGCTTCTGGGTCACTCCTACTGAGTCAATCAAGCCTGCTGGGTCACATCTGTGTGTGTGTGTGTGAGTGTGTGTGTGAGTGTGTGTGTGTGGAAGGAGAAGATGCTATTGTTAGAGACAGAACCATTTCTGATGACAGGAAAGAAAACACAAAGAGCTGCACGGAGGGTTGAGATGGAGGAGAGGGGCTTAGCTTTTATCAAAGGGTTTGAGACAAAATCAAAGCTCCTTCACCCACACACACACACACACACACACACACACACACGCTTTAATCAAGAGGAGAGGACAAATTAGACTTCAACATGCAGCTTTAAAATCTCTCTGCTCTTTCCTTCCTTTGAGTCGCACAGTTGTTGGACGACATTTAGTTAAAATATTTCCCCTTTAACATCAGTGACAGCTTGAAGTCTTTTGTGCTGGTTGTGGATGAGGGTCTTTATTTTCTCAGATGGTAAAACTGACCATTCTTCTTGGCAAAAAGCCTCCAGTTCCTGTAAATTCTTGAGACTGAGATGGCCACTCCAGAACCTTCACTTTCTTCTGCTGTAGCCAATGGCAGGTCCACTTGTCCTTGTGTTTTGGATCATTGTCATGTGTGAACGTCCAAGTACGTCTCATGTGCAGCTTCTGGGCTGATGAGTGTAAATTTTCCTCCAGTATTTTCTGATAACATGCTGCATTCATCCTTCATTCATCAGTTTGGACCAAGTTTCCTGAGCCTTTGTAGCTCACACATCCCCAAAACATCAGTGATCCACCTCCGTGTTTCACAGTAGGAATGGTGGACCTTTCATCATAGGCCTTGTTGACTCCTCTCCAAATGGAACAATGTTTATGGTTGTGGACAAAAAGTTCACTTTTGCTCTCATCACTCCAAATGACTTTGTTCCAGAAGTTTTGAGGCTTGTCTCTGTGCTGTTTGGCGTATTGTAAGCAGGAAACTTTGTGGCATTTGTGTAGAAATGTCTTTCTTCAGCCCATTTTTCCTCAAGTGCCTCCTTATTGTGCATCTTGAAAC